>APFE030474326.1:37258-52910 GCA_000404065.3 Pinus taeda
ATATGTTATTTATTTGTGTGAACTTGTCATATGCATTTTGAAACTTCACATATTCAAATTTAAATGGATTGAGATAGCATTCATACTAATAGTATTGAATGCACACAAAACTTTAAATTTATTGACATAAGTGAACTTATGCACTTCACACTTCCTCAAGAGTTGAGAGGCCATCCTGATCCCACTGGCATGCCCAACCAGGGTTTAAAATGTCTATAGTTTACATCGCTTCTATCAGTGTAGTAAAGCACTGAAGTATTTTGAGGTGTTTTTGACTTGTCAAAGAAATGCTAGGACTTACTCCCAATGTGATTGTTGAGGTTGTATGTTTGATTGAGGTGGCTAGTTTTATGAGTTTTATGAATCTGCATGGTTTGAGGTTAATAAAAATTTAGTTGTATCAGTGAGTGGTATGCACTTGAGGTTGGAGCCTTTTCTTATTAAAAAAAAAATCAAAATGCTATTATGTATTTTTTAAAATAATTTAATTGTATTTTTTGGTGGACTTCTAAAAATAATTTAATTGTTTTTTAGGTTAGTGTTGATTTAATTAGTTATAATATATTTTGGGTTGTTTTATAAATCAATTGTTTTAATGATTAAATGAAATTGAAGTTCAATATAATATAATTATAACACATAACTCTTAAATAAGGAGTAAGGATTAGTTGTTTTGCTTATATTTTCAAAAGTTTGAAGAATTTATAATGCTTTGTATGAGTAAGAATAAAAATAAATTATGGATAGAATAAAAATAAATTATGGATATTTCATTATTATAAATCTTTTAGTCAAAAGCATTAAGTATGAGTCTTAGTAGTTTTTTCTTTCTCAATTCTCTCTCTTTCTCTCTCTCTCTCACATATATACTACATTAAAATCATATAAAATTTAAAGATATAAAAATTAATGGAATTAAGGTCTAATTATTTTTCATTATATAAATAAAAAGTCATCATATGAATAACAAAATCTATGTCCTTAAATCCACTTTGCAAATTGAAATAATTTTTAATGTCAAATATTTTATAACATAAAATAAAATTGAGAATGAAATAACTTATTCTTTTAATTTGAAAATAAGAGACTATATGATTAAAAAGAGAGAGATAAGCCCCAAGAGTTAGCTCAATCGGTCAAATCAAGTGCCTCGCCAATGGGAGGTCACAGGGTCAATTCCCGAAAGCTCTTGGGGTCAGGTCAGTAAATAGGCCGATGGGTGTTGATGCCCTTCGGGTTGCGTCCACTCAGTTATAACCCTGGATGTAGCGGCTATCCACTAACCCGGGTATCCGTGAACCAGAAGTGAAAAAAAAGAGAGAGAATTAAACAAAAGGTATTATTATGGAATAAAATTGCAAGAATTAACACGTTTATGCTAACTAAGGAAAAACAAGGCACTTTTAGAGGAAGATTAATGAAAATTGAGATGCAAAAGTAGTTGAAAGAGAGTTTCAAGATAAAGGGAGGTTGGCATTCACAAATTTGCGTAGAACGTAAAATGAAGGGCATGAAAAATACAAAAACGTCAACAAATTTCCTTTGACAGGCAGAGAGGATTTGAAATTCCAGGCCTGCCTGCAACTACACTTGTTTCTATTAAACTTGTACCTGGTCCTCCTCCTTCTTCTTCCCATGATCCATAGGCTTGCCTATTAGCCTATACAGACCATGCCCTCTAACTCTATTAACAACACATGCAAAGCTAGAGCCTCTGGTCCTGAGTCTTGCCTCCCCACTCTAGAACAAGACCTCAAACCCCTTTTGCTTGATTGTTGAGACAAGAATCACGCTATATCTAAGTCATGGTACAAATAATACATTCTAGACTTATATCACCTATCCTTACTCCGTTTCTAATGGCACAACTTCCGATCCTCAGATCTCCTTCTAACTCTTGTCGCCCACCACCATGTGCAACTTCGAGTCAACTAGAGTCTTAAATACTTCATGTGATCTTGTCATATGCTTCAATGCTCCATTGTCCACGTACCATGCAGCCTCATCAATGGTACCCTACAAGAAATGAGAGATCAATGAAAATTCCTCCTTCTTCAATCTCCTAGAGAGATTATATATTTTGGCAGAAGTTGCAACACCGACAACCTTCTTCCACTTCTTCTTCTCGTCATCTCCCGTCCTCTTCTTCATTGGACATCTCATAAAAAAATGACCCATCTCACCATAGTGGAAACACTTCATCTTACTGAAGTCCTTCCTCTACTTTTCCTTCATTCTTGCTAGAAGCGCCACATCATCATCTAAAACCTTTTACTTCAGATGAAAATTCTCTCTAGCTATGATCCCCTTGATGAAGGGCTTATATTCCTCAGTGAACCCTTTCAAAGCAATCCTCACCATATCAAAATCTAAAATAGTCACACCGACAGTATCAAGCTCATCTTTGACCTGAGACAACCTTGTCATATATGAAGTCACTCCACCCTGCATCATATTGGCAGACTTCAACTTATCCTCCAATACCAGGACTCGGTTCTCATTCTTATTCTAGAACAAAATCTTAAGAGCCATCCACATCTCATGTGCAAGGTTCTACTAGGACAAATGAGGTATTAAGGAGTCCTTCACACCATCTAGGATGATCAATCTCGCCTTCCTATCTAATTCTTCATACATTTCCAGCTCCTTACGGTCATTTGGCTTCTTGATGGCTTTTTCAACAAACTTCTAGATCCTGTTGTCCTGCAAGACCAACTTTTTCCTTTCCTTCCATGGACTATAATTGGAAAAACCTTCCAACTTGTCCTCATATTGGAGACCAACTTGTAGCTTTGACATTGTAGTGATCCCTTCACCTATAATGTGACCAGATCCCTCTTAAGTTGTATTTCATTGTGCACACTTTGATTCACTATCTCTTCAAAGTATCTCAAACACCCTATGATACCACGTTATTTTTCCACGATTCTAGTGTCTAAGATAGAATCTTAGATCACAGACACTGCCAAATCAAGAATCACAATGAAGCTACTTTGCAAAATGGAATATAAACAACAACAAATCTACTAATGCACAAAATATACACAAATTTTTACACAAATGTTTACCAAATATTTGTTATATTAATGCAATTGAATAATACAATGGTCTAGGGCTCCCGCACCAGGGATAATGGCACTCAAATATCCAATGGTACAATAATATAAATACAAGATAATCTGACGGTCTAGATGATGTAGCGCATGATCACAACTTATTTTTCATATCATGTACACCTACGGGTCCTTCACTCCCAATTCATAGCGCCTGCCTCTACCAATGCTACAAGTCCATCTAGCCACTAAATCTTGGTTATCTAATTTCTTTCACATTAATCATTTTTCCATCAATGTATCAACACATTGAGACTCCTATTGAATTGTTCACAACTCCATTTGTAAGAAACTCACAACTACCCGCTGCTGCTCCTCAGCTACTCAGGCTCTTCTTCCCACTATTGTCTTCCTGTGTTTCTCTAATGAAGAATAACATAGGGATGGAGGGTTTCTACCTATCACCATCAAATATCACTTCTCTAATGATGAACACGGGTTTTCAACTTCACTCCTCTAGCTGACCAAACCTTGACCTCCAAGCTGCCTCCTCCGGTAGCCTCCTTTATCCATCAAGGAGATACTTAAGCTACCCACACTTCACCCAACTCATAGTTGTCCAACTTCCCTCTTGTCCACTTCTATAAGGATACTCTTAGACCCTTTCTCATTTCCCTCTAACAATCCACAAGGATTCCAATACATCTTTCCAAACTTGGACCTATCCAACTAGCAATCAGTCAACCCCAAACACTTCATTCACATACCTTAGGTCTGGTGTCTCAGTGCTGCAACTCTGTGATTTGGTTAGGGAACAACTATAGTCCACATCAAGCCTTCTAAATTGCATCATATGCCTCTCTACACCTATGGCCTCCTCATTCCCTGCTCCTCCTTCCTTTGTTGGCTATTAGAGCTAGTATCCACCCACAGTTAAGCCTTTCGGCCCTCTCAACTCAATCATCGAGCTTAAGGAAGGTTTGTGGCTCCCTAAGTAGATGAATATCTATTTTTTATGGGCCTTTCGGCCCTATCCATGGGAAAATACATGTCTCAGCCCAGGTCTGCAACAATAAAAGGAACTATGGGTAGAGAAAGGCCACCCAAACACACTCAAAACAATCTAGAACCTAGCCCAATCAACTCGGCCTGCAATCTGATCCAACTCAGCCTTTAGATAGTCTTAAGAAAGCATAAAATTCTCCTTAAATCTTGACTAAAGTCTGCTCCTAGGATCTACGGCCCAAACATGTTGGGTGTGTGTTAAATTATTTCCACGACTAGTTGCACGCGTAGGGGTGTCATAGGGGGAACAATAGACACCCTGTTCATTTCGCATGGCGCAGTAGGGGGTCATAACCCCCTGCTGGGGGATTTCAGGGGGTGGTAGCCCCCCTGTACGAGATTTGTGGCAATGCCCCAGGATTTTTTTTTTTTGGACCCTACATTAGGTGGGTGAACCTACCTATGGTTTTGTGCATGGGTTTCATACATGGTATTGGGAATGATGGTTTTATGCCCATGGTATTTTCTAGATCCGGTCAAGGGAACTACGGTTATGTTCTAATCCAAGGTTAATGGATTGGGGTTTATGAATGCTTTGGCATGTATATATATGTATTGTAACATTGAAATGAACATAATTAAAAATCAATCTGGTAGCCCCGATTTTGGGATCTAGGGGAAAATCTTTTTGTATTTTTTTTGTATCCTCATCGTTGTTTGTTTTATGCTTTTGGAATTTGTCTGTAGTTAATTTCTATATGGGGTTAAAACCTACATTTGGTATCAGAATTGTTTTAGCTTCAAGGGGATGCCTTTGCTGCTGAGGAGGTTTGCTCGGGCCTCTGGTACACCTTGTTTAGTGGGAGATTTGTGGGATCAAAGAAGATGGTGAGAAGTGGAAAGATAAAGATCGAGAAATTTAATGGTTAGATTTTTGAGTTGTGGAAACTCAATATGGAGGATCTACTGGTGGATAAAGATCAATGGATCATGGTAGATTCAAGTACTAAACCAACGACAATGTCAGTAGAAGACTGGGCGAAGTTGGATCAGAAGGCAAAGGGCACAATACAATTGTGTATCTCAGATTCAGTATTGTTGAATGTATCAGTGGAAGCTACGATGAAGACTTTATGGGTCAATTTAAGGAATTTGTACAAATCTAAGTCTCTGGTGACCAAATTGTTCTTGCGAAAAAAGTTGTATAACCTAAGCATGAAGGATGGAGATTTAGTGACAGAGCATCTGAACGCATTTAATATTGTGGTAAGCTAGTTGTTACCTGTTGATATAAAAATTTGAGATGAAGATAAGTGCATCAGTTTGTTGCGTTCTCTACCAATTTCGTGGGATAGTCTGGTTGTTGTCATAGGTAACAATACAATTACCTTGAAGTTTAATGAAATAGTCTCATCCTTGTTGTCGAAGGAGATGAGAGAGAAAAATATGGAGAGCCAGAATGGAGATGCCTTGTGTGTATGAGGATGGTCCCAGAATAGAAATAAAAATAATTCCTCGAGTGTGAGATCTAAATCTAGAGGGAGATCTAAATCTCTAGGAAAAATTGTAAAGGTAGGTTGGAAATGTGGAAAGGAAGGGCACTTCAAAAGGGATTGTAGATTTAAAGCTCCTAAGAAAGGAAAGGGATCTGATGATGCTCCTTCTATATAGGAAAAAACCACCTAAGATGAAGGTGGGGATGTGTACTTAGCTTCTTCTTCAAGTACACATGTAGACCATAAGGCATTGTTGATTAATTCAGGTGCATCCTTTCACTTCACTCCCCATAGGGAGTGGTTCTACGAGTATGAGAAATATGATGGTGGTGACGTCTTCTTACGGTATGAAAGGAAGGCCACAATCATCGAATGAGGAAAATTCAAGATGAAGGTTCAAGGTGGAAGGATTAAAACACTTATGGGTGTTCTAGATATTCTTGAATTGGCCAAAAATATGATTTATGCAAGCAATATGGATGATGTAGGCATAAAAAAAGTTCTCGAGAAAGAGACCTGCAAGATGGTTTGGGGAGCACTGGTATTATTGCGAGGAGTTCGGATTGGAACTATGTACAAGCTTCTAGGCAGTATTGTTATTGATAGGTGCAATATTTATATGGTTCCTGAAAGTGGAGCAGAAATCTAGCGGTCTCTAGAGAAAAGACCATGCTATGGCATCAAAGGCTTGGACATATTGGAGAGAAGGGCCTTTGAATACTTCATGGTAATGGTATGGTATAAGGTATATCTAATTTCTCTCTGGATTTAGATTTTTGTGAACATTGTTTATATGGGAAGCATAATTGGGTGAGTTTCCCCTCTCGTGCTAAGAGGGTGAAAGGGATATTAGGCTTGTGCATAGTGATGTGTTTGGACCTGTGTTGGTTCCATTATTGGGTAAGTCTATGTAGTATGTATCATTTATATATTACTTCTCAAGGAATACATGGATTTATTTCATTAAGAAGAAATTTGAAGTCTTTGAGAGGTTTAAAGAAATTAAGGCTCTCGTGGAAAACCAAATAGAGAAGATAAAGGTGTTGAGGAAAGATAATGGTGGAGCGTTTTGTAAGAAGGAATTTGAAGATTTCTGTAAGAAGTGTGGTATAACACATCAATAGACTACTCCATACACACCTTAGCAAAACAAAGTTGCAAAAAGAATGAACAGGATGTTGATGGAAAAGGCAAGAAGCATGCTTAGTGGTGCTTAGGATAAGAATTATGGGCAGAGGTGGTGGAGTTTGTAGGTTACCTCGTTAATATATCACCTTCATCAGCGTTGGAGGATAAGTCTCCACATGAGGTATGGACTAGTAAGAAACCCTCTCTTTCACATATGAGGGTATTTGGTTGTGATACATATGTACATGCTCCAAAGGAGAAAAAAACCAAATAGGATGGTAAATATGAAAGACGCATCTTTATTGGGTATAAGGATGGTTTAAAAGATTATAAGCTTTGGAACCTAGAAACAAAGAAGATAGTATAACCGAGATGTGGTGTTTAGAAAGGTGAAAGAAGTTATTAAACATGAATTTCTACCAAAGGAACTTGAGAAGATATAGTTTGAGCTAAAGGAGGGAGAATTAGACTCTACAGGAGAACATGAATCAAAAGATGAAGAGCCACAAACTCCAGCCGTGAGAAGATCATTTCGAGAAAGAAGGCAGCCAAATACCAATCCATTTGCTTTTTGTTTAAATTTTTCTTTATCTATTACTAATGATTATCTTAGAACTGTTAGGGAGGCAGTAGATTCAGAGGATGGTAAACTCTAGAAAGAGGCCATGGTTGATGAAATGGCATCATTGGATAAAAAAGAGGCTTGGGATCTAGTGGAGTTGTCGGCTGGAAGGAAACCCATTGGAAGAAAATGGTGTTTAAGAAGAAGATGAATGCAGAAGGCAAGGTGGAGAAATACAAAGCTTGGGTAGTAGCAAAAGGTTATTCCTGGGTGCCAAGAATTGTTTTTGGCGATATTTTTTCTCTTGTTGCCGAGGTAGCTTCTATTAGATTACCT
Source organism: Pinus taeda (assembly GCA_000404065.3). Lineage (NCBI taxonomy): Eukaryota > Viridiplantae > Streptophyta > Pinopsida > Pinales > Pinaceae > Pinus > Pinus taeda. The sequence continues at coordinate 44,839 of APFE030474326.1, forward strand.
TTATCTATTGTTGTTGCTTTTGATTTTGAGGTAGAAACAGATGGATGTGAAGACATCATTTCTTCATGGGGATCTAGAAGAAGATATCTACATGAAACAACATGAAGGCTTTGTGGTGGAGGGAAAGAAAGAACTAGTATGCAGGTTCAAAAGGCTTTGTATGGGTTAAAACAATCGCCAAGGATGTGGTATTAGAAATTTGATACATTTACCCAATTGTCCTCCAAATTCGTCATGAAGGATCTTGGTGTTGCAAACTATATTTTGGGCATGGAAATTAAACAAGATCAGCCAAAGAGGAAGCTCTAGTTAAACTAGAGGAAGTATGTCGAGAAAATATTGTAGAGCTTTAATATGCATGATAGTAAACCGGTGAAGGTTCCTATTCCTGTAGGTGTAAACTTACCTATTTAACAGTGTCTAAAGACACAAGAAGAGGAAGATGACATGTCCTGTGTTCCATATGCAAGTGCAGTCAATAGCCTGATGTATGAAATGGTCTGTATTAGACCAGACATTGCACATGCAGTGGGAGTATTGAGTAGGTTTATGTCAAAACCAAGGAATGAGCATTGGACATTAGTGAAGTGGATTTTCAAGTCTTTGCGTGGCACTAGTGATTATGGTCTATGCTACCAAGGAAGACCAGGATTGGCAAAGTTTTAGACATTCATGGCTGTGTTGATGTAAATTGGGCTGGAGATCTAGATCAGAGAAGGTCTACAAGTGGGTATGTGTTTAATCTATTTAGAGAAGCAGTCAGTTGAATGAGCAAGAGACAGTCTGTAGTGGCACTTTCAACTACAGAGGAAAAATACAGGGCAATGACTCATGCAAGGAAGGAAGTGATTTGGTTGCAGACATTGTGTTCAGTATGGGGTTAGTACAATGAGATATAAGGATACACTATGATAGCTAAAGTGAAATTTTATTGGTAAAGAACATTGCTTATCATTTAAGGACAAAGCACATTGATTTTCAGTATCACTTTGTGATGGATATGGTTGAGGGCAAAAAGGTTTTGTTGGTGAAGGTGGACAATTTAAAGAATGATGCAGATGCATTGACGAAGTTTGTGAGCACTGAGAATTTTTCTTGGTGTAGAGAAACAATGGGTGTTGCAGGGATGGACCAATGACTAAGCTCTCTTGTTCCCCCCTTTGTGGAAAAGAAAACAACAAATGGGAGAATGTTGGGTGTGTGTTATATTCTTTCCATGACTAGCCGCAACATGTGAGGGGGTTTCAGGGGGCAGTAGCCCCCCTGTACGAGGTATGGGTCAGCTCCCTGTGAATTTTTTTTTGGACCCTATATTAGGTGGGTGGACCTACCTATGGTTTTGTGCATAGGTTTCGCACATGGTTTTGGGAATGATGGTTTTCTTCCCATGGTATTTTGAAGATTTAATCAAGGGAACTATAGTTATGTTCGAATCTAGGGTTAATGTATTGGGGTTCATGAATGCTTCGGATGTATATCTATGTATTGTAACATTGAAAGGAACATAATGAAAAATCAATCTGGTAGTCCTATTTTTGGGATCAAGGGGAAAATATCTTTGTATTTGTTTTATTTATCGTCATTATTTATTTTATGTTTTTAGAATTTGTCTGCAAGTAATTTCTGTACAGGGTTAAAACCTAAAAAACATAAGTGATCTTTGTGATTTGATTGCACTTTTGGATGCTTAAAATGAGTCTCCATTACCTTTTATTTACAATAGAAGGGCTCCAACAAATCACATGTGTGAGCTTGACAATTTTTCAAGTGACATAAAATAACTCTTGCTGACTTGAACAATTCCTATACAAACCCAACAACTACAATAAAAAACTCATTTCTCCACTTCTAGAGCTCGGATTTCAATGATTTTCATTGCTCCTTTCTCCTCTAAGGGTCCTCTAACACCTTCAAGTGTAAAATCATCGAAACTACTCATGGATTCACACCCACTATCTTGGGTTCAAATACCACATCTTGGGTTCCAAGCCCACAGTACCTCTCAAGCTACCAAAAACCAACAAAGTGTTTTAATCAAGGTTGTCATTGATGTCAATATGGCATTGCCTGAAATGGAAAATATTCTTGAGATGCCTGATTCCAGATGATGATGTCATGACTCTTGTTTGACAAGGATGCCATCAATTAATATGTCAAGCCACTAATGAAGAAGTCTTAAGAAGTTCCAAGTGACAAATGCTAATCATGTGCCTTCTTTGATGATCTAGACCTTAACACTTGATGACATATGGAGGACTACACTTGATGATGGAACTTGATGAGGTCTTGATAATATTACGTTCCTATACCAATAGGTGTCATAATTAATGATTGACTTAGTTTATCTCTGAAATATGTACATACTTTTGCTTTCTGCAAATGTTTTCCATATTTGTAAAAAAATAAAAAAATAAAAATAAAAAATGTAAAGAGGGTATATCCTAAAAGAAAAATAAAAGGAAAAAAAGAATAAATGAAAGGTAAAAGAAATGAAAGAAAATGAACCCCAAAGAAAAATGAAAAGACTATGAAAGTATGCAAGCCAAAATGCCACTACTATTTCAATTTTGTATAAATGATTGTGTGCAACTTGTTACTTATGCCACAATCCATGGTAACCAAATAGTTTAATCTTGGTCATTCCATGTTTTCAATTTCATGCTTAGAGATAGAGAATAAAATTTGACCAAACTATTTAATCTTGGCAGATAAGTAGATAGGTAGAGTGAATAAAAGGAGCTCAACAGTTTAATCTGAGTCCTTGGACGTAATAAGGTTAGACTTAGATAGATTTCCATTGTAAAAGAAAAGAAAAGTTGATAAGGGTTTTCTAGTTTAAGTGCACCCTAATGAAATAAGTAAAAATGGTAGGATGTGTAGGTGGGTAAGTAGATGTTTGGTTACAGAATTATGTATGATGAATGGCTAAGTTAAAAGCTCAAATCATTTGTTTTCCTCATTACATTACTTTGAAAAGCATGGAAGACAAGGATACATTTACAAGGTTACATCATTCATTTCCTCATTCATTTTTACCCCTCATGGTAACTAGTTTCCTGCTAATAAAAGTTCCATTAAGTTAAAGGGGCTCAGATCATTTCTTTGACTTCTGAAGGGACTGGACCCTTGGCCCAATAAATTATAAGGTCAAAGGAGCTAAAAACCCCTCATAAAAATTCACACCTTCATCATTCATTCATTCTCCCCTAAAAAACCCCTTTTCCTAAAGATAATACCATGTTACCAAGGAAATATATTATGTATTATATCCCGAAAAACAATAAACCCTTCCCCTATAGTTATATAATAAAGCCATTATATTAATATCCCGCCCTAAGTTTGAAACATAAACTTTATTAATGAATAATAAGGGATTAATTGGTTGATCATCGATTAATTAATAACCAAATCCCCCGCCAGCTAATAGAGATTAATCAGCTGATCAACGGTTAATTAATAATTTGTCCCCGCTAATCAAATCGTGCCCAACATCATTAAGCCTCCCTAATCCGCATTTAATTAACCTTCCGCTCATTAAAAAAACCCCGTCGGGCACCTCCATTAACTCTCGACCACATCCATGCCCCCATCACCGTGCGATCTGACCCTTTCAGATCCTATGGTCGAAGCTCATATCGGGCGGCCTCCAATGCCGAACGTTACCCACTCGATGTGAGCGGTTTCATTGTTCACACTGCCGCTACGTGTTGCCCAATGAATGGCATTGGGTGGACCTCTGACAATACTGCCCAGTGCTCAAAATCGGTGCAGCAAAAGCCATTATCGCTCCCACTTACCGCCCTCGCTAAAGACAAATGTCCCATGCATCGGCTGGCGCCACTTGTGCTTTTCACCATACCCTGTCACCACCTATCACTTTCACCATTACCACCAAACATTTTGACTTTGTGAATAAAAACAAAGGTAATCATTATTTTTATTCTTCCAAAACAAAAGAACATTCTATTCTTATCCACAGAGAAGCACTTTCATGCTATCAACCTGTTTGCAAAAACATCAAGTCCACGAAGCCACTCAGTTCCCAGTCGCCACTGTAGACCAGTACACCGCCTCCAAATTGTGCACCAATACCATTCTCCATAAAAATGACCTGGTTCTCCATAAAGACCCCTGAATTTCCCTCCCAACATCCTTGAATACACAAGAACCAAGGATGGAAGCTCCAGTCGCCCTAAATATCATGCCAATCACTACCCCCCTAGAGGGATTTGGACCACCTTCCCTTGGCCAACTGAGATTTTCAAATAAAAGATCTGACTTTTGTTGATAACCCCTTGAAATTATATTCTAGGTATTGGGACAATTATCTGAACCACTCTGATAACATAGGTCTTTGGAAATTGAACCTACCTAAGTATCAATTCCCTTCTGTCCATATTTTCCCAGATATTGTCCACCAATGCCATGCAAAATATGACCCTAATATGAGGGCTATAATGTCCCCAGACCAGAAAATCTTATTCACCATTACAACTGAATCTATAAATGAGATGTTACAATTGTAGCCTGGTCAGGACCTCACTCCACTTTCCATTACCGATTTACTTGAGAAATCTACAAAGATGTCCAGTTCTGAAATTACCAAAGTGTGTCAGACTTTTATTGAAGAGAAACGCAAGCCAAAAGACCCCCCTCCCTACATGTCATGCTTCTTTACTAATTTAGGCAAGGATATCATCATCATAATTGCGTGCATTTTGGGTTTTACCACTCATGAGTATGTAGATGAATTAACCTTAGCTTTCATGACTATTTTTACCCCTGGTCAACCACCTACAACCAAATTTGACTATGCTTCATTCATTGCAAGCAAAATACATTAGCAATTCAAGAGATTAGAGAATGAGAGAGTGTTTAAATATTCCTCAATTTTGTATCTTCTTTTTCTCTATTACCAATCTGATAAATTCCCTTTCTCTGTCGAAAAGATTGACACCAGAGGGAATCCTAGGTCTGTTGTCTTTTGGACCTCTATATTTCAGTATTCTAGCTCTTCTCCTCATCCCTACATAGATTTCATTGATTTGTTTGTTCACCCAGTAACTACTATGTTAGTGGGAAATCCTCCTCCCAGGATTAGTACAGATATTAAAAAAAATCTTGAGTTATCCAAGCAGTACAAGGTTGGGGATTGGTACTTGTACCAAAACCATACCGAGTTCAGAATTTATGGGTGTGAATTGCCTCCATATAAATTGCCCAAATATGTCCCCATGAGATTATTTGCCCTGGAGTACTATAGGAAAATAATCAATTCTAATGAAATCCACTTTGTAAAAACAAAGAAGAAAGCTCAGTTGAGGATAAAGGATCACCTAGGCCCATTCATTTGCAACAACAGAGGAGCAGGGAAAGAGGCAGAGGAACTCCTTGAGACATTGAGATTGAGAAAAAGCTTCATCTGGCCTTATGACCCTCATAGCTTCATTAATGACAGAAGACAATAGAATAAGCTATCCCCCTACATCCACCATAGGATCCCAGAGATTGATCAATATGCAAATCAGACTGAATGGATGGAAGGAACTCTTATAGATCAGGATAGGAAGTTGACAATGTATGGGTAGATTTGGAGAAACGAATTGATGAAAATTTCTTTGCACAGGTGCCAGGAGAGACCTCATCACCAAAAAGGTCACAGGAACCTAGCACTCGGCCACCAAAATAGCAAAATACATCAGACCAAGTAGAACATTCAGAACAACGAGAAGAATCAGAGCATCCTGAAATTTCAGAGGAGTTGGCTCCACCTCAGTAGATCATCAGCAACCCTACAGTTCTACAAACTCCTCTTAATGAGGAAATAAATCCTAAAAGAGGCAGGGAAGAGGCCACTCCTTCCAGCAGGCCTACTGATGAAGCCCTTGCTAAAAGGCATAGGATGAATCCTCATTCTGTATAAGAATTCATTGAGGAGACCACAGGAAACACAATGCCTGAGAGGACAGAGAGCCTACAAACTATCCCAATAGGTGGGATCCCATCCACTTCACACATGCAGTATTGGATAGACAATAAAGTACAGAGGTGTCTTCTTTCAGGGCTTCCTCTTAACAGAGCATGGATATCAAGGGAAAATACAAAGAAATAAAAGTGAGGAATGAGAAGTTGAAAGCACAAACTTATGCTCATTACCTAAAAATGGCCCCAACAAACCAAACCAGACTTATTTCAGCTTTTGACATAAAAGAGGGAAAAAAGCATATGAGTTTTCTAGAGCCCACTATACAGCAACCAAAATCCATGGCAGACTACTTGAAAACTTATTTTGGGGTGTTGGCAAAGGATATTAATCCTATTGACCAGATAGAGCTTCACAAGCAGACTGGTGAAATGGTTTATTCAACTCTAACCAGCAAGGCCATTGCAACCCATCAACTGCAAAATTCATTACATAACACGTCTGCACAACTACAATTAGAGAAAGCTTCCTCTCAAGCTAAGGATACTAGAATAAAATCTTTAGAGGACTTGGTGATAGAATTGGGACATGATCCCAAAGATGTGAAAGAAACTGAACAACTTATCAAAAAGAAGAATGATGACATAGCTGCCTTGAAAAAGTAGCTAAAGATTCCTCCACTCCACCATCCCCAAACTGCAGAAGTTGTAGAAAGGAAAAGGGAGGAAGAACTCATGGACCTGCTCCTAAGACTAAATGACCAGCTAAAGGAAATTGAAGATAAATTAGAAAAGGCAATACAGTCTAAGCAAAGTGAGCCGACCACTGCCCCTTAGACTGTTATTCCAATAGTTTCTACAATTGTGCATTCCACTCTGGCAACTTCTTTAGTACCAACATTTCCACCAATCACAACATTTCCATTGACAAAGACTACTTCAACTACAGGTACATCAACCAGCACAGGGAAAATAGTAGATAAAATGGAGGAAATGATCAAAGCCATGGAACAAATGAGTATCCAGGAAACAAAGTTGAAGAAACTTAAAGAACGAATGGCAAGCTTAGAGACCCATTATGAGTTTGCTCAAATTCAAAACAAGGAAGAGGAAAGGAAAACTAAAAGGATGAAAGAAAGAATCGAAGTCCTAGAGAAGGAATTAACATTTGAAAAACATTTGAAAGATATAAAAGACATTTTATGGACCAATAAATTGATTCCATCAATGATATTTGGCCTTCCATCCAGATCATTTTTTAGCAAACTGAGCTAGTGAAAATAGTTGTAGAAGCCATACAGAAAACCAAAGAAGAATTGGGGGATAAACCTAAAGAGGCAACCCAATTAATCAACTTTTTGAAAAGCAGAAACGGGCACCAATTGGAGCAATTGGTAATTGAGGATAGAACTGTCACCATCCTGGAAATCAAGAAAGTTGTTACCAAAAAGAACTTGATGCTTAGTTTGTAGGTTTCTGTGGAGTGGTTTTTGAGAAATTGAATTCGGAAAATCCACACTGCTCTTCCTTGTTTTTGTTGACGTTTCGAGCCTATACCAAGAGTGGTTTGTGAGTCTTGGTATAGGCTCGAAACGTCGACAAATACAATGAAGAACATTGTGGATTTTCCAAATTCAATTTCTCAAAAACTTGATGCTTAATTTAGAAAAGAGATGTCAGAGCATTCAGGAGGACATAGATGAGTTCATGTTGAGGCATTTTAAAGGAGAAATTCCTTCCCAACCCAATGATCATACATGACAAATTGATGACTCGGGATGATTACATTAAGAGACTGCACCAACAGGCCAGGAGTCAAGCCAGCTCTTCCACAGTGAAAGCACAAGCTACTGGAAAAGTGCTTTATGATGGTTTAGAGAATCTTTTTTATATAGAAGATGAAGTGAAGCACCTGTTCACCACCCAGCCCAATTTTGCTAAGTACACCGAAGCTAATGAAGTGTATAGAAAGCTAATCAGAATTAAAATACCAAATGATGAATGGTGGGCTAATATGACAGAAATACTATAAGTTATTGTAGTAAATATGTGAAGAATAAAATATTTACTAAGGTAAATTCTGGTGAACCAGGTAAAGTTTGGTAATATAGGTAAAGAGTATTAGAATACAGGTAAAGAGTATCAATAGG
>APFE030474328.1:0-13371 GCA_000404065.3 Pinus taeda
GGGATGCATGGACCATCTGGAGGCGCTCAATACACGTCAAACACTCTTCTAGAAGGCTCTAGAAGTGACCACAAGTAACTTTTTTAAGATGAAACTCGTGCCTTTTGAACTTTACAGGGGTATGCACCCATCCTTTGGCTTACAAAGCGTACAAGTACGCAGGTACAATGAGTTTGGGATGCGTACATGCAGGCAAGGTAGAGAGAATCTGCGTACCCAGAGATAAACATGTTTTTAGTGACTTTCTCTCTTTTTTGAAGCTTGACATGAAGATCAGAGGTATTAGGCTTGAAAAGGAGGATAATATGACTATTGATGGAGCCATATTAACTGCAGATAGTCATGGTGACAAATTTCAGTGTAACAATAAGGCCTTATTTTTTGGAGAATTTGGTTCTTTTTCAAAGGAACAAAGGAAAAATACTTTTTGCAGTAACTTCATGATCCAAGTGGATATTGATGGCCACCCACCAAGTCCACTTGGACCCTCACCATGGTTTCTTTAAGATTTTTAGTTTCCTTAATTGTAGCACAGTTTATTACTTTTAGCCGTTTTCTGAGTCCTGAAATTCTGGATCTATTTTGAGGCCCTAAATGACATTTGGGAAATCTAGGAGCAACATGGGTCCATGGATCAATGTTGCTCTTCTCAATGTGATAGTTCTTAGATAGATATTTCTAACAAGCTATTGTATGTATCAAACAGAGATCGGGGGCCAAAGTTACGACCCTGGGAAATTGATGTACCAATTTACCCAAACGGGACGCACAATTTGGCGTTTCATCTTCTAGGGTTAGGTTTTGGGATGTTAAGGGCTTTCCATTGTTTCTCAACAATAAATAGGCCTTCGAGCCTCATTGTAACACAGTTCAGAGGCATGTAGCCACCACATCTCTTCTCAGAGATAAGCTACCATTGCCCTAGCTATTTATTTCCATTTTCCTTTTGTAAGAATATCTCAGTATTTTACATTAATGAAATGAAGTATTATTTCCATTGCATCTTTTGTGTTTATGTTTATCTCTATAATTTGTTGCATTCCTGTCTAATTCCAGGTCAATGGTATCAGAGCGGTCTGATTTTTCTCTATTTTTCTTTGCATGTCCCTAACGAGGTCAAGATATAAGGAGTTAGGGCCTGAACTAGTCGAACCTTTGCAAGACCAGTCTTGCAAATCCCAATGGCCTCCACTGGTAGATGAGAAGAAAGATGAAGGGGCGGGAGATCCTATCAAAATATTGGTTAAAGAATCCCACGAGTGACAGAGGAATGCGATGATGGATAGCTTTGCGTAGATCCTTCAGTGGCTATCCGGAGGAGACGCATCGGCTTCCAATAGATACTCTGGGAATGCCACACCTTTTAAGGTACAGGTGAATTTTGAAATCCCCATCTTTGAGGGTCAAATAGAAGCAGATTCCATAGATAAATAGTTAAATATGTTAGATGGGTATTTTTCTATTCATGAATTTTCGATTTGGGAAAAGATTTTTTTCGCTCTTCTCAAAGCAGCCCCCCATGTCAAAGACTGGTGGGAGACCTACTGTGAGCAGAAGGATGAAAGCACAAGCTCACTATTTTCAGTCACATCCACTTGGGATTCATTGCAAGATGTTGTCAAAGAGCATTACTACCCTATCAAAACCTACAAGGACAAATACATAAAGTGGACCACACTGCGGCAGGGAAGGGACCAGGATGCGCCAGAGTTCACAAACATTTTTCATACTCTTCTACACACAGTTGGGTATCAAAGATTCTATTCTACATCTGGTAGTCAAATACCATGATTTCCTACACAGATACATCCAGGAAGAGATGGAGTTCCTAAACATATCCTCGCTTAGCATAGCATACCGATACGCTGTCAAAATCGAGAAAAAGTTCAAATAGAAGAAGTAAGACTTTGGATCTGCGAATCCGAAGACCAACGGAAAAAGCCAAGACTGGGTGACCCAAGACAACCTGTTGAAGCTGCAAGACAAGAACAACTCCACGAATTCAAATAAGGACACAGGAAAGTGGTGTGCATTACACAAGAGCCCCACCCATAACACAGGTGATTGTCAGACAAAGTAGTCACAGGTGGCTGAGTTGAAGGCTTCTGAATCATATGCATGTTCCAACCGTGAGTCAGAACTCAACAAGGGGAATGGAAAAGGGAAGCAAATCATTGATGCGGAGCCCAGCCTCACTGTTGCAACCACCAAGATCCAGAAGAATGAGCCTGAAGACCCAGGGGGGAGCGCCTTTTCCACTCACAGATGTGGGTGAAGGGTTCACCTCCACAATTCATTGTCGATAGTGGTAGCCAAAAGAAATTCATTTTAGCAGAGGTTGTGAAGCAATTGAACCTACTGACTACACCACACTCGCATCTGTACAGTATCAGGTGGCTTCATGAAGGACGAGATCTCTGAGTCCGCCAGCAGTGCCACCTTCCTTACAACATCAAGCCCTTCACAAACGAGGTGTTGTGTGATGTTACACCTCTATATGTTTGTGATGTATTATTAGGCCAACCATACTTGTGGAGGTGACATGTTGTGTATGATTCAAGGCCTCGTGCTGTCATTATTTATTTGGGTAATTCATTATACAGGATACCAGAGGTAGCCCCACCTACTGCCACCTCTTTCATCACTGCCAAGAAAGGCAGCAAGCTCATCTCCTAGACTAGGAATTCATTTTTTGTCTGGTTTGCTTCCAAAGTAAGGGGAAGATTGTTGCTACATCCATGACCACCACTAAGGGTTCGTCCACGTAGCAGCAGCAGTAAAGGGATATGGTCATGACAGAACACAGGAACTTCTCCTCACCCACAGGGGTACCACACAAGTTTCAGGTGGGCAATAAAGTTTGGTTACATCTGTAGAAAGAACGCCTTACAAGAGCCCATTAGAAGCTCAGACCACTCTGACATGGCCCTTATAGTAGTACCAAGGCTATGGGGAGCAATGCTTTGGAGCACAACATTCCTCCATTCCTTCTCTTACACCGAGTGTTCAATGTGAACCATCGTCGAACATGATTCCCACCATTACTGGACACATCCGAGATTGCAGAAGAACTCACCAGGGGCTAAGTTTAGCAGATGGAGGAACTCAATGCAATGGGGACCATTGAGTGCTAAGGTGGGAGGAATGATCCATGTGGATATTGGTGTCCACCCGCCAAGTCCACTTGGACGGCCACCGTGGTTTCCTTCAGCCTTTCGGTTTCCTTAATTGTAGCATAGTTTACTATTTTTAGCAGTTTTTCAGGTCTTGAACTTCCAGAGATGTTTTGAGGCCCTGAATGACATTTTCTGGGAAATATGGGAGCAACATGGGTCCATGGACCAATTATTCTCTTCCCAAAGTGATAGTTCTCAGATAGATCTTTCTAACGAGCTATTGTATGCATCAAACGGAGATCGGGTGCCAAAGTTACGACCCTGGGAAATTGATGTACTGATTTACCCAAACGGGGCCCACAATTTGGTGTTTCATCTTCTAGGGTTAGGTTTTTGGATGTTAAGGGTTTTCCACTATTTCTCAATAATAAATCTACCTTTGAGCCTCATTGTAACATAGTTAAGAGGCATGTAGCCACCACATCTCTTCTCAGAGATAAACTACCATCGCCCTAGTTGTTTATTTCCATTTTCTATTTGTAATCATATCTTAGTATTTTACATTAATGGAATGAAGTATTATTTCCATTTTATCTTTGTGTTTATGGTTATCTATGTAATTTGTTGCATTCCTGTTTAAATCTGGATCACTTCATCATCTGAAGTCCATTTTAGCACATTCAAGTTGACGTATATTTCAAATGAAAAGATCTATGCAATGGGACTATTTCCAGGAGAATGCTTGGACTTTCATTTTCCTCTATGAGGAACACTTTAGACTTAAAATTCTCTCCAATATCCACTTTGGATCACGATGATTATGACAATATGGAAACCAACCATAGTCAAATATTCATCTTAGTGTTTATATACCTTGCGCTTAGAATTTTTATCCCTTGGGTTTATTTTTTCTTTAGCTTTATAATAGCCAATGTTTTGGGTTATTAATCTAAGGGTTTATATTCCTAGCATTTAATTTTATCCCAGTAGGTTTATAATTCCTTTGGTTTTTAGTATTAATCCCTAGGGTTTATTATTCCCTTGGGTTTTTAATATAAATCATGGTCAACTATGGGTGGACATCACATTGTGATAAGGATTATCTCAATATGAAAATCAATCATTGTCTCAACCATGATATAACATCACAAAATGAAAAAGATTGTCTCAGTATGATAATCATGGTCAACCATGGTCAATCATGGCCAATCATGGTCAACCTAAGTCAACCATGGTCAATCATGGTCAACCTTGGTCAACCATGGTGAATCATGGTTAACCTTGGTCAACCATTGTTAGCCTTAGTCAACCATGTTTAATAATGTTATATCTAATACTTTTGTGATCCATATTGTAGATAAACGTCTTTTTGGTTAATCACATCATTAGGATTTGGTCGATGTTTCGAACCAACTAATGTGGTTCATCCTCACGACAAGGTGAAAAAATCATATAATCTTCGTTTATAAATAGCAAGGATGCATCATGGCCTAAGGTGAGCTGACAAAATCTAGCCGTTGAAAACTAGCTCTTGGAGATTAGTTAGACAAGTAAATAATTTTTGTTTTTTTTTATTTATTAAAAAATACATTTAATTTAGTTACAAATTATTAAATAATCTAAATTGGTTGAAAAATAGATTTTATGACTACTAATAATACTAATATATTGCTAAGAAAATTAATTAGTGGGGTTAAAAATAATTTAATAATAAAAATAGTGTTTATCAAATAATAATAAAGTTATAAGGGGGGTTAAGCGTAAGTTATAGATATTAAAAGAAGCGTTTATGCAATATTAAATAATAATGAAGATTAGTTCTAGCATAATTTCTATAATAACGAATAAGGTGAAAAGAGATTAAGTGCGGGGGTTAGAATAATCTCAAATGGATAGGAATTAATTAATATTATAAATTTAGTTATATAATAGTAGTTATGAGTAATATAATGTTAAGAATATTCATAAGGTCATAAGGGTGTTAAGAATAAGTTAAAAATGTTTCATAGGAGTTTATAAATGGTTGTGAAAAGTTGGATCTCTTTGTAGACCACGTTAATTCGCAATCTAAATCCATCAAGTTTATGATGGATGTTGAGGTGGATGGATGTCTTCCTTTTCTTCAAATTCTCCTCGTTAGAATGGATGATGTTTCCATTTCTCACCAAGTATTTCGCAAAAAAACTCACACAAAACAATATCTTCATTCTAGTTCTCATCATTTTCCCGCTCAGAAATTTGGTGTTCTCAATGCCCTAGCTACTTGTGCTCTAAGAATCTCTAATGAAAACCACCTTGAGCAAGAGAAATCTCATCTCCTTGAAGTTTTTATAAATAATGGGTACAATAGAACATAGAGCCTGAAGGATTTTCAAAGGGACTGTAAAGAATCAAGAGTTAAAACTACTCGTGTGGATCCTATCTCCACGGTTCGTCTCTCGTTCATTCAAGGGACCACTGGTATGATTTCTGATATCCTTAGCTGGAATAATGTTTCCTCTCGATTCAAACCTTTAAGGACAATTAGAAATTCTCTTCGTTTGGTTAAATATCCTATCAACCCAAACGACATGAAATGCGTTTACGAGATTCCATGTTTATGTGGTATTCCATATGTTGGAGAAACAAGTCGATGGATAAACTAGAGGAACTATGAAAGCACTCCAAAAATAAGGCACAATCCTTCTCACTCCACATCTTTGGCTAAGCATGTGGGGAAACCCAAGCACCAAGTCTCTATTAAGGAGTCTAGATTCATTGCCATGGATGATCATTTCCACTATAGGAAACCTAGGGAGACTATTGACATTGAGAGGAATGCTAGGAATCTCAACAAAGATGATGGTTGGAAACTGAGTAAAAGTTGGATTATGACCCTCTCCTTATGATGCTCTTGTATTTCTACCCGCCCATTGCCTCCCTTTTTTTATTTTTTTTCCCTCTTTCCCCCATTTATGTATTTATATTATTTTTAACGTAAATATAATTCATTCTCTATCTTCTTTATTATTCTCTCCTCTATGTTTATTTATATCATATCCCTTTATCCTTCTTCTAATTCTATTTAATTAATATCGAACATTAAACTCCTAATTACTTCATAAATATATAACCTCTCTTTCGCTTATTCTTTATAATATATAATATTTTAGCTCTAAACCTTATTAGGTTTCCATATTATTTATAAACTCCGACAAAACATTTTTAACTTATTCTTAACACACTTATGATTTTATGAATATTCTTAACATTATATTACTCCTAACTACTATTTTATGACAAAACTTATAATATTAACTAATTCCCATCTCTTTGAGATTATTTTGACCCTGCTCTAAATCTCTTTCCACCTGATTTGTTATTATAGAAATTTTGTAGCATTGTGACAAAACCAGTCTTGATATGAAAATCAACCATGGTAAACCATGCTCAACCATGTTTATTTTAGTGTTTATAAACCATCATCTGTTGGAAATAATACTCAGAGGGGGGGTGAATCCGTATTATCAAATTCTTTTCAATATGCCTTCATTAATTTATTGATCATTAACTTGTGTATAATAATGAGCATGAAACAAGAAAAACAGATAGTCACACCAAAGAACACCAGATATAAGGTGGAAACCCAATGTGGGTGAAAACCACTTGCTGCAATATGTCTCTATCTTCTTTCAATTAGAAACTTCTTTTACAATGATTTTGTACTGGTGCAGTCCTGGAAGGGAGCTACAACCCCCTTTTTGCTCTTTTACTTCTTTAAGGACCACATTTCATAAATTTTCAAACTGGATCCATGAACATCAAATAATCATCAAGTACATGAAAATCACCCAATTTCTTTATACAATGAACCAATGAATCACCCAACTCTTCAGAATGTTGTAAGCAGAAAAGAAGTACCAAAAATATAAACCCAAAACTCTGCAGCAATAGATAAAGGATAATCAACAATTGTTTCAAGATAAGACCGCAACTTCACCAAAAGGGGCCTGCGTATACCCGTAGCTCTTTTGAGACAGAACTACGCAGATCCACACTGGTTGTTCTTCTGCTCTGTGAACTTTTCTTCAGATCCGCACCTTCACTTCTCACTTTCTACGTAGACCCGCATTGTGCCTTCTTCTCGCCTGCGTACCTCGCACTTCGCGCTTGACTATTCTGCATGCACACCGCAC
Source organism: Pinus taeda (assembly GCA_000404065.3). Lineage (NCBI taxonomy): Eukaryota > Viridiplantae > Streptophyta > Pinopsida > Pinales > Pinaceae > Pinus > Pinus taeda. Next base: position 7,292 of record APFE030474328.1, read on the forward strand.
TGTGCCTTCTCCTGTACTGTGTACCATGCACTGCGCCTTTGACTGCACTGCGTACCCGCGCATTGCGCCTTTGACTGTGCTGCGCACCCACGCACTGCGCCTTTGAATCGCCTGCGGACTTTTGATTAGGGCAAAATTTTCAGTACACCAATGTGCCACAGTCAGTCAGATCCACAGATCTGTTCATGAGCCCGAGAGATCACGACATGCCAATAGATTCACCTTAAGTTAAGTTATCTCCTTGAATTACATCTAGCTTTTAAAAACAAATCACCCAAAATTTTAGATCTTAAGATATTCAATTGCCAAAGTTTCGTATATCGAAGTGATCTCCTCCCCTATTTATAGTCAAGCCCTTATTCACACCATGGGACAAAACCAATACAAGGGATCCAAATAAGGGCTAAAATAGATCCTATACCACAGGCCAAAACCATAGGATCAAGAACGGTGGGCTAAATACCATGGACCAAACATAAGAAACCCCATGTGAGCGCGTTTCACTGCCTTGAAGTGAGTGAACTGGGCTTCCGCACCTTCTGAACGGGTAACTTGTGGGTATGACCGCACCTCCTGTACGGTGAACCTACGGGTCTGCACCTTTTGAACCATTGACCTGCGAACCTCTTAATTTCCATCATTTTGAGAGCCTGAACAGACCATTTCCACTTGAGTGAGTTGCCATCAAGTAAAACACCTGTATCATAGAGCCATACCAGAATCATAATGCTAACAATCTCCCCCTTTGGACTTGATGGCAACCTCAAGATCCTCAACATCATTCTCCCCCTTTGACATCAAGGGAAAAGGGTTTATGCTCCCCCTAAGAAGATGCTCCTCCTGACTATAAACCAGATCTGTAAAGAAGAATCATAATCCACCAAACATCATAAACGACCATGAAAGAGATAGAGACATATTACATCCATGTTTATATCAACATCCATGTTGTCCTTCTGTGCTACCATAATGCCAACAATGCATCATATGCTCCCCCTGAACCTGTACCATTCGATCTTCGACCAATCCGCAAACCAGCACATGTACGCATATACCCCGATGAACCTTGCGTACAACCAAAACTTAGAAGAGATTCAACAACAAGATGATGCATCAACAACTCCCAGCTTTTGCCTGAGGTATTCAAACGTCTCCCTGGGCATTTGTTTGTGAGTATATCAGCAACTTGTTCCTTAGAAGGAACATACTCCAACTTGACCTTTTTTTCAATCACTTGTTCCCGGAGAAAAAGATACTTGATCGGTACGTGCTTGGTCTTTGAATGCATGACTAGGTTCTTTGAAATGCTGATTGCACTTCTATTATCACATAAGATGGAGATAGGTGGTGTACAAGTGATTTGAAAATCCTGCAAGGTCTGCATCATCCAAAGGAGTTGAGTGCAGCAAGATGCAGCAGCAACATAGTTTGCTTCAAATGTAGACAAGGCAATTGAACTCTGTTTCTTGTTGAACCAAGATACTAATCTGGAACCCATAAAGAATGCACCACCACTTGTGCTCTTCCTGTCATCCATGCTTCAGGCCCAATCTGCATCTATATAAGCATGAAGTGTGAGATCTGTATCTCTAGGATACCATAAGCCATAATTTTGAGTCCCTTGAAGATATTTGAAAATTCTCTTCACTGCCTGAAGATGAGTTTCCTTTGGATTTTCCTGAAATCTTCCAACTATTTCCACTACATGCATGATGTCTGGTCTGGGACCTGTCAAATAAAGTAGACTTCCAATCATAGATCTGTAGGTTGGTTGATGCATTGTTGTTGATTCGTCATTTGCACTTAGATTGCATCCTGTTACCATGGGTGTACATACTGGTTTTGCATCTTCCATGCCATATTTCTTCAAAATCTACTTGAGATACTTGGTTTGAGTCAAGAAGATCCCTCCTTCATTTTGTTGGATTTGTAATCCAAGAAAGTATGTCAATTCTCCAAGCAAGTACATTTCGAATTCTTTCCGCATCACTGTTTGGTCAATTTAGTGTTGTCTAAATTGCTATCATAAATTGTCAACCCGGGGCTCGTAAGCTGATGAAGTGAAGTGTACAATATATACTTAAGCAGCCTTTCCTAGTTATTTTTGGCATTTTTAGTTTATGTCTAACTTATTTTCCTAATGTGATGTGATGATGTTATAAACAAGTGAGTGAATGTGTGTGTATGTGGCAATTTCTAAATGCTTCTTGAATTTTAAAGAGAAAACTTGAACAATAACTTGGAATGGAATTAAAGCTTCAAATGAAAGTAAAGCATCAAACAAAAAGACCAATGGCACTAGTCCAATACTTTTACTGCTGATAAGAATGAAAATGACATCTACATTAACTCAGCTGAAAGCAAGAACACTACTCTAACTCCTCTATTGAATCTAAAGCAATGCAAAAATTAAGTGACAAATCACACTACTTAATTCTCCCTTAACATTCTGCCTTTAGCTAAATTGATCATGTGAAAAAGAGTTAGGAGTGAATTAGCAATATGAGTCTAAAACTAAATAAACCAAGCTGCAATTAAATGATGTTTTGGTCCCATAAAAGTTAGTGAATTATGATAAAAAGAACCATCAAGAGATTAGCAACTTGACAAAACTTGATAAAGTAAACTAGGCAAGGAAACTAACTAAGCAAGGAAACTAATGAAAATCAAAGCGAAAGTCAGCAGTTTAGATAAGACAACTTCAGATGCCACTAGTGTTAGAAAGAAGGAAAAGCACACTGTCCCGGGCTCCTAACAAAGATGTAAAAACACACACTGATCAGTCATGAAAAGTACAGAAACGTAAAGCAGCATGATTCAAACTGTACATTAATATACATGGTAAATTAGAGAAAAAGGAATGCAGGAAAGCAAATTTAAAAGCTACTGTACAATGGTTGTAGCAGACAGGGGCCCTCCATCCACTTCAACCAATTAAAAAGATCAGCTACGTAGGTAAGAACAAAATTGTCTTCTTGGTATTAAATCAACGCATAATAAAATACAGTGGAGAGCGTAAACGCTATATAAAAGAGTCTTGAAACAGAGTTTACAACAGCAAAAGACTAACTTCAAAAAAACTTCCTAATCAGCGTGTAAAAACGCTTTATTTATAGCAGGAACACCAACTGCTCTGTGTGTAAACTAAGCTAACTAAAAGCTTATGCAAAAGACACGTTCAGCAGCACCATGCACGGATTTAGGAAACGATCATCATGGTTGATAAATCCACTGTTGGATTCTTGTCCCCTGCAGTCTTCGTGGCTAAAGAACAGGCCAGCTGTGACTTTCATGTTCCACCTGAACACGCAAAGCCATGCCACCATTTGCAACCTTACCGTTTGACCAGAGTTACCTCCACGTTGACCAGGGGTGTAGACGGCCAGTTTGGCTGAGCTGACAGCACACGCACCATGTACACAGTCATACAAACTTGCGCATGTGGCTCTTTCCTCTGGAGGACACCTGGATCATAGAAAACAAGAAAATGGCTGCGGAATCTGGGATTGGCTGTGGAATCAGAGATCGGCTGCGAAAATCCTGTATCAGTTGCGGAATTGCAGCACTTGAACCAAAAATCTAAACCAACAGTCAATCATTACCACAATTAGCAAATCATGTTAAAAAGTCCTATAATGCAATGAATTGAACAAGTTGATGAAGGAAATGATGACAAAAGAAGGAAATGAGTAGGAAAAGGCTGTTGGGAGGATGTGTAAATGAGTGCAGGTTTGAGGCTCAACATGCCCCCACTGTGAAGGTGTTGCTCAGATGCCTCTGCCAAGACATCCAACCTTCTCCTTTTTCTTCTAACTGCCAGATTTGTTCTTGGTTTTCTAACCAAACACCTAAACTTCAAGTTAATCAAGGCCTTGCTCAATTTCTTGCATATCCTCTTCAATTTCCTATTCTTTTTCTGCCAAAGACCCAAGTGAAGCATTGTGTTGTCATGGACAATTTTGTCCACCTTGCTTTGTTCTTTCAATGCTTCATTCTCCTGCTTAATATGCCGGTTTAAGACTTCCAGCTCCAATACCTCTTGTTTTAAAGATTTGACTTGTTCATCAAGAGGCACTATAGTGCTTGGACCGGCAACAGATTGCTCTAAAGTCTCCAAATAATCATATGCCTTCTGTTGGTCAGGGTCAATGTCAGGTGTTTGTCTTGGTCTAAATTCAAATTCTTGAAAACTTCTTTCTCTTTCTTGCTGGAAGGGACTTTCCTCTAGTGGAGGACTTAGCTCAATATCTAGCTGAATTGGAGTCTTTTCAGGTGTGCCCAAATCAATGAAATGGGACTGTTTTCCTTTGGTCACACTCATTTTTCCCCTTCAGCCTAACTTACTTTCTTCTTCAACTTGTATCATTAAGTGCTCTTTTTTGCTGCACTAATGTTTCCTCTTTCTGTTTCCTTTAAGAGGGCAGTGGCTGAAGTTGTGCTTAATCTATCAAAGCCTGAGTGTTTGGATTCCCTTCTTCAATTGAGGGCTCAGGTGAAGGAAATGACTCTTCCACAATGGCTTTCCCTTTATCCCCCTTTTTTCTTTTAGTTCTATCTCCCTTTTTCCTTTCTTCTTGGGCAATTTCTTGGGCAGTTTCTTGAGCAATTTTTTTTAGCAGTCCCTTGGGCAGTTTCTTCAATTTCTATAGCAGTTTCCTAGACAATAATTTCTTTCCCTCTTCTCCTATTTCTCTTTGGTATCCTAGGAGAGTTGCTAGAGGCTTCAGCTACCTCTTGAAAATTGTTTCTAACTAGAAATTTCTCCCATGTATCATTTTTAGTTTTCAACTGCTCCTCAATTAAAATTTTAATGAGTCCATGGTGATACAAGTGGGGTTCAATGTTTCCCACGTGTTTCTAAACAGTGGCACTCATCTTCTTTAGAATAGCTAACAAGAAACAAGGTAGGTTGATAGCACGATCATCCATAAAGTGCATCATGATTCTTGCATGGTATACATACATGACACCGAAACGGCCTTCACATGTTAAAATTTTTTGAACAAGCAACAGTAATGAAGTCCATTCTTCTTTAATGACACGTACAGGGATTCCCTAGTGAAAATGGAGGTATCCATACCTGGATTCTTGAGCATATTTCTCCACTCTTGATCCTCAACTGTTTTGTTTTTGAACCAGCGTTCTCCTTTTTGAGACAAATCGGTTGCTGTGGCCAAGGTGCTCTCTGTTATGGTGAACTGTAGGTCTCCTACCTCCACGGTTTTCCGATAAAATGACCGGGAAAATGCCTTTGTCACCTCTTTATTGTACCCGTTAAATTTCTGAATCAACTTCAACCATTTGGCTCTCTGCAGTGCTTCTTTTATCTGTGGGTAACCCTCTAAAAATTTCGAACCCTCTGGTTCTGCTCTTAACAATTTCCCCATTTTCGGCTCTCAGTTTTACTTGAAGCTCTGACAGTGGGATATGGATGCTTGAGGAGAATGCTTCACGGGAAAAACAGGGGAATTACGGTTGTAATAGAGTAATCGTAATGTAATAAACAGTATGGTGCAGAACTTGTGATCGGGGTTTTGAACAGTGAGGTGTGGAAAAACAAAGAGGGATCTACAGTGAAAACGAGAGTCGTGTATGAAAACTAGAATGGAAATGGTGGTATGAGAGTAGAGAATAATACGGCAATGATTTTATGCATGTGGGTGCAACGGTCAAATCCGTAAGCGTCGAGTGGCTACGTATACTTGACTGTGGAAATGATCATATGTAGAGCCATAGTACACTGGTAAACGTCACTGAGGTACGAGTAGTTAATGGAAGAGCAGCTCGTATCAAGTTCAAATCAATAGCAATTAGGAAACCGTTAGGAGGGTGATGAGGTGGACTAGGCGTGATCGTGGACGAGGAGTGGGATAATCTTGTCAATCATTACATTAAGTGACTCCTAACACGATTTGAAAACCATGCATAAATGACATTAAACTGTTGGTTAAAAATTTGGAACATACCTTCATACGTTTGCATTTGATCCCTTTGTTGATTATGGTAGCTAAATTTTGATTGCTTTCTGGCCTTGTAGGTGCTATGTATCCTTGCTGCCCTTTGATGATGATACCTCTGAC
>APFE030474337.1:355-34502 GCA_000404065.3 Pinus taeda
CTTCCTCTTCACAATCTATGTAGAATAATTTCTTCTCAGCACACTTGTGACCTTTAGTGTATTTGTTATCACAACTGAAACAAAGCCCTTTTGCTCTTTTTTCTTCCAATTGTTGTGGTGTCAACCTTATAGGTTGTGGAAGACTAGGGGCAACAACACTTCCGTCTTTATAGTTGTGAGTGGTATGCTTCCTAGTTGCCATAATTTTTCTTTCCATTTTTCTTGCTAACTGAATGCCTTCTCTAATGAATCAGGTTCCCAAAGGCGAACATCATGTTGGATATTATCCTTTAAAGACCCTATGAACACATCAATCCTATGCTCCTCTGGAATATCTTTTCCCTTATGTTCAATTTTTGAACTCCTCAATGTCCTCCATTATTGAACCCTTTTGTTTGAGACTTATCAATTGGCTAAAAAAAGTGTTGCTTTTTGTATCCTCATAATGTGCTATCAATTCTTCCGTAAAAATTGGCCAAGTGATAATTTGTTTACAAGAGCAAAGCCATTGATACCATACACACTGATTTGGTTCCAAATATAAAGTTACAATACGTACCTTTTGTGTGTTTTGCACATTATTGAGATTGAAAAATTGCTCCATCTGTAATATCCATGTTGCGGGATCCTTGCCATCAAACTTCCTCATATCAGTTTTTGGAACATGGTGGCTTTTTAGTCCAACATTAGAGTCTATGAAATCATGATTAACATTTCTTTTGTTCTCATCATGAGTTTCGTTTACTACCCTTTCACCATTTGTAAGCATTTCTTTTAGAAACTTTGTCAAATCTGTCTTCAAATCATCCATCTTAGCTTCCACATCATTCATCTTAGTTTCTACGCCTTTCTTTAAACAATCCATCTTAGCTTCTACGCCTTTCTTTAAACAATCCATCTTAGCTTCTACACCTTTCTTTAAACCATCCATCTCAGATTCTGTTGCTTTTTGTGCAAGTGACAGTTGTTGCACTTGGTCTCGTAATTTTGATATATCATGTTGCATTTCTTCCTCTTCTTCATGTGTCATGCTAGAGCTTTCAGGTTGCTTACTAGGTGTTTGCATTTTCTTTCCTTGGGGCATCAATTACCAATTCAAACTAATTTTTCAAACCAAGCTTATGCAAAAATTAAAAAACAAAAAACTACACACATTTTTTCACTTTGTAGAAGCTTGATATTGAATCTGATGTATCTCTGCAATTTCGGATCATCCAATTTGAAATTGCGACCTGAAGTAGCCCTCTGTGTCCTCTTTCCAATGCCACCAATCTGATCCAAATTGGATTCTCCAAGGAAGAGTTATGTATAATCTCCCAAGATGACCTGATTATAGACTAGTTCCGTAGATCGAACTTGTATGACATGCCATGAGTCACTGTTTCAACCTTTGGCTCTGAAAAAATATACAAGAAACTACATTCCGTCATCTTTCTGTACCTTCTTACGAAATTTCAATCCAATTCTCATAGAGAAAGTTATGACGATTTTCCCCAGGTCACCTGTTTAGAATGTAATTCAGGAGTCTGCAAAAAGACCAACTTCCTCAAATCATATCTCCGCAAATATAGCGCGAAAAGCTCTGAAATTCGGACCCAAGATTCAGTGCAATTTCTTCTCAAATGGGTTTCTTTTTTAGATTCTGAAACGTCGCAAAAAAAAAGTTATAGCGAACATTCCACGATGACTTGTTTGGAGCAGCGAAACCCTAGAATCCAAAGCTCTGATACCAAATGTTATGAAACCAACTCACAAAAAGATAGAAAAGAGAGATCAACGCCTTAGAATTCAGCCTCTTCGAGGGGGCAACCTCCTTTACATTACACAAATGAGCAATTCTTGGATGATTCAAATGACAAAACCTCATTTCTATATATAGGAGTCTAAAGGGTCACAATATAACCCAGCCGACCTAACAATAATAATATAAAGCCACAAAAATAACAATAGAGGGATTCTATGGGGCATAGTAATAATAATATGGGGACAATAGGGGCACAACAATATTAATAAGGGATACAACTACAATAGTTATGGGGTAATCACTAGTATTATAGGGACCCAACATACACTGTGTATATACTTGTATAAAGAGTCAAAGGAAATCCCTCCAAGCAAATTCAAGTCTTCTCCATGCAACAACATCATCCAAGGAGCAAAAACGATGAAGAATCTTCAAGTCAGACTAAAGGAGGGATAGTCCTCTATATATAGAGGTTGTCCACTTCCTCAAACGACAAGTATTCATCTCTGAAATCAGCAAAGAAGGACAATCGAGAAAAGGTGAATAAAAGACAAGTGTAAGGAGCCTCTAGTGCAACGAAGAAGGAGAAGTCTAGATCGAAGTCAAAAGGATTGTTTATAGGGTGGAAAAAATTCGCACATGTGAGAAACAAAGGCATCTCTACATTCATAACAGCAGCGACATAACAGTCATATATTTATCTTTGTTTGGGCTAGAAAGTTAGGCCTACGAGGCCTCCTACTCAAGCGAAGAAGACTCTCTCTCTCAAGCGAAGTGAAAGGACCCTAATTCACAAGGACACCTTCCACACGTGCGAAGAACTAGGGTTGTTGTACAGTCACACCAAGTCTACATCTACATCTCAAGAAGGATCTTGTTTGGTCAAAAGAAGGAAGGTGTACATGAGTAAAGGATTTCACTAAGCATAGAAGAGAAGGATCTCATATAGAGCTCACATAAGCTAGGTCTATCTCCAATCAAAGAAATATGGAGGAGGATGAAGTGTCCAGGAGAAAAGTGTTGAAAGAAGGAAGACTAAGTGTCGGGGAACAAAGTGCGGAATGGAGGAAGGACTTGAATTATGCTTGGAGGAAATTTGAGTCAAGGGTCTAGGGTTTGGCATTGATCAATAAGAAGCTTCAATAAGAAAAACTTACGAAAGGGTTTTCCTCTCTAAGAGAGAGAGGTTTTGGCCCTAGCAGAGAGCCAACATCTTGTGTTCTTGTTTCTTATGTTTTGTTAGCATTTTTATGAAGAAAACACACACATTAATAATAAGAAGAATATCAAGCTAAGATAAATTGTAAAAGTGCTTCACAAGTTGTTATCAAGTCTAGAAGAGTACTACTATACATAATTTCCCTTGGTTCTTCAACATGGTATCGAAGTTAAGATGACACATCAAGGAAAGGGCATCTCAAGAACACTCATAAAGTGATTCATCAAGGAATAACATCTCAAGGACATCTACAAGTTTGAAGCATCAAGCCAAGAAGTCTCAATCACATCAAGGACAAGAAGGTCTACTATCTACTATCCATCAAAGAAGACTACTAAGCAAGAAGAAAAGCCTTGTACAAAGGCACCTACAAGAAGAGAAAATCAAAGAGGGACCTACCTCAAGCTACACCATCTTCAAAAATGAAAAAATATACAAGCACAAGTCATCAAGCAATCAATCAAGTCCATTTTAATAAAGCAACTTGAAGAACATCAAAATCCAAGGAAGGCAAGCCATCAAGTCTTCAAGAAGAAAGCAAGTCCACTACATCTCAAACTCTAACAAGTAAGTATATGTTCCCTTCTTATTATAAATCAATATCTTTTTGCAAGGAAAGAAATAAATTGGTTGGGACTACTAACTTCCTTGCATGGAAGAAGAGGATTGATTTACTTCTCAAGGAGAATGAACTTCTAGAACACATCAAAGGGAATATCACTATCCCTGCTAAGGAACAAACTCAAGCCTTAGCCAATTACGATAAAAATGAGATAAGAGCTCAAAGGATTCTAATAGAATCCATCAAAGACTCTCTCATTCCTTATGTCTCCAAACTTGAAACGTCAAAAGAAATCTATGACAAACTAGTAGAGCTATTCTTGGTAAGCACAGTTGGAGAAGTGATATCTCTTCGAAATTATTTGTATAAGATGAAGATATCAAAGGAAGAATAGCTTCATACTTCATGAAGATCTCTAAGATGAGGGATCAACTTCAAGAGTTGGGAGAAGTCATGTCTGACAGAGAAATGAAAACCGTAGTACTCAATGCTCTACCTGAGGATTGGGGCAACTTCACATCAAGCATATATGCCAAGAAGGAAGCTACCCCACTAAGTGAATTATGGTCTCTATGCAATATAAAGGAAACTAAACTCAAATAAAAAGAGGATGTGGGATCAAAGGAGCAAGCATTCGCAACCATGCCCAAGAAAAAGGGAAAATTTGACAAATTTGGTCCACGAAGAACAAACAATAGAGATATTTCCAAAATCCAATGCTTTGGATGTCAAGAATATGGACACTACAAAAGGAATTGTCCAAAACTTAAGAACAACAACAACAACAAAAGAAAAAGGGAAGAAGCTCACATGACTCGAGGTGAAAGAAGAAGACAAGAAGAAAAAGAAGGAAGATCCTTTGGATCTCTACTATGAATAAGTCTACTTCTTTCCTTAAAGTATTCTTTCAAAGTTTTGAGTAGTATAGGAGCATGTAGGAATAGAATAAAAATACATGGCTAGAAACATCTTCCAGAATCTAGAAGCATGATGTACATAGAGTTCAAAATACTCATGTAGAAGGAGCATTTAGAAATAGAAGGAAATGCATGCTTAGAAAAATCTTCTAGAATATAGGAGCATAGTGTACATATAGCTCAAGATATTCATATAGAAGGAGCATACCTATTATAATACCTCATCCATGATAAAAGAATAAGTGATCATGATTGTACAAATCCTAGAAGGCCACCATAATCAAAAGAAAGAGACATTTGCAGGATGAGGATCTACAAGATCCTATGACAAGAATATTCAAAAGAAGGTTCATAAATGAGCGCAGATGCGTCAACAAGAATTCCATTCATGGAATACAGGGAAGAATGATGTGCAGGCAAGAATGGATGAAGCAAAGAAGGGCTACATCAATCAAGAAGTACCATCAAATGAAGTCGAGATGATCAAAGCAGAATCAAGATGAGGTACGCAAGCACTAAAAGGTAAATTCATGTCATCTTATATATTATTAAGTCATGGGAATAGATCTAAGACATGATCTAGTACAAAAAGATCTCTTTCACCAAAGATATACTCAAGAACATGTACAATTCAACAAGAGAAGTGCTCACATAAGGAGCATAAGGTTGTTGACTACTCCATGAAGCAAGTGAAGAAGAAAATACTCTCATAAGGAGTACAAGATTGTGTTGTGGCCACCAACAACCCCCCTTTTTATTTAGTGTTGTGACTAATACTAAATATATGGGGACCCTTAGCTAAAGTTCAAAAAAATCAATTAGTGATTGTATTTCCTATTCAATAAAACTTACCATCGTAAACTTAAGAAAATACCATTGAAAATATCTAAAATAATTAAGTTTTGTGATGAGGGAAGACAAAATCACTCCTTAAAGGATAGTGTATCGCAGAAAAGATAACAGGATGCCTCCCTACAAGCCAAAACTCTAAGAATGTGAGATTGCAATGCGAGATCACATATTAAAAACATATATATCACATCGCATGCTTTAAAACGCACTTATGCTGAAAAACCATAGAAATTGCGATATGCGATATCGCATATCACAAAATCGCACCTCACAAGAAATACATTAAACGCGAAATGCGCATACTTACGAGTTTGCGATAATGTGACCATGCAATATTGCGATATCGCGATAAATCAGAAAAGAGATCTTACAAAAGAATGAAAGAGTGATCATGCGATCATGCGATATTGCGATTATGCAATGCATCGTCTCATCGCAAATTTTTCTGGTTCATTATTCAAGGAAAAGTGTTTCCATTAAACGAGAATGGTTATGTGCTTTAAATGCTCATTAATGAAGTAGTTTCCAGTTGTTAATGAAATCTAGTTTTGAGTTTATCAAAGAGCCAGTTCACGTAAGGTGGCATATTTTTTAATGTCTTCGGCAGTGAAAGCATTCCCGTTGTTATTTATTGTCGTTACTCTCACCTCACTTGTAAACTGCAGGAACGAAGGACAAAAGTTTATACAAAGCAGTGTACAGGAAACTACAGTGAAAATAGGTGAGGCTCTGATATCTGAAGACAGAGAAAAGGCACCCTTGCACAAAGACACAACATGAAACAGGAACGCGGGTATTTTCACCTGGGAAGGCATACATAATCTATTTGAGGAAATAAATCCTAAAGTAATGGGATTTATGGCTACTACAGGCTCATCAAGGTCGTCTGAAGCATCAGTTGCAGAGTTAGCTTGTTCATTCCTGCATCAGAGAGCGGCAAGGCCCAAAATTCTCCCCTGCGCAGAAATGGTTAAAGGAATATTAGACAGCGTTGACATCAAGACAGGCAGTTTAGGGCTCAAGGTCAAGAGCTCTCAGAATCATTGTTTTCACAAAATTTCAACTTTACATCCGCTACAAGAAAACACGCAAGAGGCGAAAATCGCACTAAGGACGCCCGGATTAAGGAACAAAGGCAGTGTCCCTAGCGTTAATCGTGCATCACTGGGTAAAACTTCTCAAAATGGGAAGCCTCTAATTGCTCAGTCTCCTATAAGCCTAGTACTGAAAAGATGGTGCCAACTCTTGCTGATTCCGTTTTGCAGCACATTTAAAGGCTGAAGTCAACCAACTGACTCATATCAAGCAAATGTTGAATGCTTGTGACATTAAGGAGAAAATACAGAAATAGTTAGTTTTAGATTTAATTTTAGAAATAGTTTTATTTTATTTTGCCTAGAAAAAGGACGGTCATTTAAACCGTATCCTAAATTTTTGTAAATAAGTTATTTTTAGACATAGTTAGTAGTATTTAAACCTTTCTCATGCATTTAGAGGAGGGTCCAGAAATTTATCAAAAACTTGTCCTCAAAACATGCACTTTTTGCACCCTCCGAGGAGGTTTTGGTGAATGAATGGAACGGGGTTTATTGATTTTTGCATCTGATATCTGCTACTGATGTTGCAGTTCTGTACTCTTAGTTGATGTCGGATTGAGAAGAGATAAATCGTTATCGCTTGAAGCTCGTGAGTAGAACTAGTTATAAATGATACTTCTATCTCTTAACTGTTTCTATCTCCTGTGTTAGAGTGATATTTAAGCTTATTTGTTTATATGTTAATGTTTGGATGCCTGAGTTATCATTTGGCACTTTTGTACGGTGATAGCTATTTATTTGTGCTTGATATGTGAACAGCTTACCATGCGATATGCTTCTCACAACTGTTTCGTCTAACTTTTTATGCGAAGTAGTTCATCTATATTGAATTCTTTACTTATAACAGTTGAATGATCTTTATTACCAATTGTTATTTGAAATCATTTTAGATCGCATAACAGAAAAAATCTTGCCCCGGGTTAGTATAGATATTAGATGTCATTTCTTTTTTAGAATACAATTGCATATCATTAGATTATAAGTAGAAGTAGATTATCTCATTTAGAATCTTTTATTGCCACAAACATCAATCAATCTTACACACACACACACAAATTGGGAAACTGGTCCCATTATCCCCAGTCGGACCCGTTATACCAAACGGAAAAGGAGCTTCCAACCAAGGTCCGGACCGAGCGGGTATCCCCTTTGTTGTTGAACCGATTTTCGAGGCTTCAACATATTTGGCGCTAGAATGAGGGCCTGTAACTATGAATGGCAAGTAAGTCCAAATCAAAATACCATTCTGAGAGTAAATCGCCCTCACCATCTCCCCCAACTTCTCCACTTCATTTAGAATCTTTAAATCCACAGTCAGAAGTCGTAGGATCAACAGCTACTGCTATAAACCCTGATATTTCAGAACAATCTATTTTTGAACCTCCTGAAGTTGAATCTTTGATTCACAAACTTTAGCGATTTTCTATATCTCCTCCAAGATCTGATAAATCTCAAGGCAACGTGATTTCGCAATATAACCCTGCTCATCCCTTGACCCGATTAAAGAGCGAAAAAATTGGTGTACAGCCAACTGAATTACCTCTACCCACTAGGAAGAGGGAAAGAAAATCACCTAAAGGGTCTGATAGTGAGACTCTTTCACCATCATCATCCATCTTAACTTCCTCACTGCGAAGTCAACCATCCACTCCACCACTCCAGATCATTGTTCACCAACCTACTGGTACTTCTACATCCCCTTCTCAATTATCCGGAGTTATTATATCCTCATATTATCGACCTCAGGGATCATCTTCTCCACTTCCTTCCGTTAGTAAATCAACAATGTCTCAATCTCCATGGAACAATCCAGGGGTAGTTTTAATGCCTGCGTCCTTGAGTCAGATGCCAGCCTATCCTGAAAAATGGCTGCCTAAATTCAATCTTGAAGAAGGCATGCTAGCGAAAGAGCATATCAATAACTTTATGCTATCCATAAATCTTAATGGAGTTACCAACGAAGATGTTGTCGTTCGACTTTTCCCGTATACCCTCCAAGGAATAGCCAGATCATGGTATTTTTCACTACCATCTGGATATATTACTAGTTGGGACATCTTCGAGGAGAAATTCCTCATTAAGTTTGGTGATGATAGGTCTACTGCAACGTTGATTAGTGACCTGTCAAACCTCAGGGCCCAATCAAAAGAACCCATCAAATACTTCAATTCTCATTTCAATAAACTATTAAACAAAATTCCTACTGCTTCCAAGCCCAGCGAAGAAGTAAGAAGTGAATGGTACATTACTGCATTACCATCAAATATAGCAATCTTCGTGGATAGGGCTAATAAGAAAACTTTGGCTTAAAACATGAAAGAAGCAATAGTTGTAGAGAAACGGATTATAGCCCTTGAAAAGAAGACCGCGATCAAAGAACGGAAGTCTAAGAAGGTAACATTCAAAGAAGATCCCAAGAAAAAGCAATCGAAAGATCCTTTTGATTTAGAAGGATTGAAAAAAGTTTTGAAGACCATGTCTAACGAGATGGTCGACATCAAGAAACAAGTGGCAGAAACTTCTTCAAAGAAGCCCTACAGAGCTTTTAAAAGGAATCCCTCGACTGATTCAAAGCCCCCCATTGCTATTACAAATGTTGAATCTGAGGAAGAAGAGGAAATCGCTACTGAAGAGCAAACTGATGAAGAAGAAGTTGTAGAGCTATAAGGAATGTGGGATTTCATCCTCCCACAAGAAGAGGATCAAGAAGCATTTCCAGTTAGTACACGAAGCAAAAATCAGCTTGATCCCCCCCAAACTACCCCTAAGCCAAAGAGCGCAAGCTTGGCAACGAAGGATAAAGTCGCACCCAAGAAGACAACATCTGAAGCGACTCAAACCAGCCCAGTCCAAACAGATGCGTCTACTCCATCTAAAAGTTGATCGTTTCTGATGAAATGGAGTACAATATTATAGAAGATATGAAGAAGACTCGGGCCAATATCACTCTTTACGAATTGAGCAAGTTAAAACACCAACAAAAGATAATTTTGAAAGAGTTACATGCTGTGCCAGTTGCACCTTTGCCTACCGCTGTAATTTCTCAAGCTTCCCATGACATGGGTAGACCTCCAACTGATGCGATTAACAAGGTTGATCCAAATGATGTCGTATTAATTGGAGGTAGATCAAGATCTCATACTCCCCCCTTTCTTCTTATGAAATTTTTAATAAAAATGTGCATAATTGTTTAGTGGATTCTGGAGCTTCATCGAATATTTTACTGAAGTCAATATGTACAAAATTGAACGTTCAACCACAGAAGTCTGTTGTGCTTATAGTCCAGCTAGACCGATCACAAGTCGAGGTAATTGGCGAATTGAATCAGGTTACCATAAGGCTTTCATCCAACCCAAAGGTATGTCAAGTTATAGATATTTTGGTTGCTGATATTCCAGATTTTTATGGCTTAATTCTTAGCAGGGATTGGTCAGAAAAACTTCATGGATACTTCGCAACTGATTGGTCGCACATGTGGCTGCCCTACAATGGTAAACCAAATCAAATAAAAGTTGAACGAGAACGACATCAGAAGTACATAGTAACAGAACTCGAGGGGGAAAATGAACCAGTAACATATAACAACAGTATTATTGGAAATTACTCAGTAGATTCTTTCCTAGGGAATTTTAATGCTCATACGTCACCTTATTTAGAACATTATGTTTTGTCCCAAGTCGAAAACTTTTCCCAAACAGATACTTCTAAATGTATCAATTTTTTAGATAGTCCTGTAAATAAATCTTCATTTTGGAAATTATTTTTTGATGGTTCTAAATCTAACAAAGGAGCAGGAGCAGGATGTGTGCTAGTTAGTCCAGAAGGAGATAAAACTATGTTAACTTGCAGACTCGAATTTGATTGCACCAAAAATACAGTTGAGTATGAAGCTTTAGCCCAAGGGTTGTACAAAGCAATCAGATTAAATGTCAAATACCTTCAAGTTTTCGGAGACTGAAATTGTAGTCAGATAGGTACGTAATACTGTACATTGCTTATCAGGTCATTTAAAACATTATCAATCTTTAGTTCAAGATCTGACTGAGCACTTTATAGAATTTAATATTTCATCAATTCCCAGACTTCAGAATGCAAGTGCAGACCTTTTGGCTATCGTAGCTTCTAAACTTATCCCTTCAGAAGATTTTAGTCCTGATAGATTTTCAATAGAATTAATCTTTAGACCTTCTATTCCTGATAACATCACAAATTGGAGAATATTCAACGACGATCCTGGTATCGTGAGTTTTCTCACATCCGAAGGATCTTATACCAATCAAAAAATTGATGAAGACCAACATGACCGACAATTGCAACGAGATAGCACTAACAATGCTATACCTAAGTCGGTAGTCAAATTAGAAGACCTTTATGATTTGAAAGATCGATTTAAAAGATCTACTGTTTAAAAACTCCAAAGTTCAACTTTGAATTACGAATTAGTAAATCTAGGAACTAATACCAAACCCCAAAACATCAATCTAGGCCTTGGCCTAACTCCCGAAGAAAAATTAGCATATATCCGTCTTTTGAGACAATATAGAAATGTTTTTGCTTGGAACTATGACGAACTTAAAACATACAACACTTCTATCATCCAACATACTATTCCAATGATGGAAAATGTAAAACCAGTCCAACAAAAGTTGAGAAAAATTCATCCCAATTTAGAAAATCAAATTAAATCCGAACTCAACAAGTTATTGAAAGCCAAAATAATTTTTCCCGTTCGACCTTCCAAATGGGTCTCCAACATGGTCCCTGTTAGAAAGAAAAACGAAGATATTAGAATCTGTATTGACTTTCGAAACCTTAATAAAGCTTGCCAAAAGGATAATTTTCCTTTGCCTCCTATGGAACAAATCTTGCAGGCAGTCACTGGGTCAGAATTAATCTCCTTTTTAGATGGATTTTCAGGATACAATCAAGTGTTGGTACATCCTGACGATCAATTAAAAACCAAATTCATAACCAAATGGGGTACCTACGCATATAAAAAGATGCCTTTTGGTCTGATTAATGCTGGTGCCACATTTCAGAGAGCCATGGACATTGCATTCAGAGGTTTAGTTAATAATTCTGTGGTAGTCTATTTAGATGATATAACTGTCTATTCTAAGACACGAAGCAACCATCTCAGAGATTTAAAACAAATCTTCCAATGTTGTCTCAGGTATGGAATTTCACTCAACCCAAAAAAGTCTTTTTTCACATTAAGTGAAGGAAAACTTCTAGGATTCATAGTGTCAAAAACTGGAATTCACATTGACCCTGACAGAATCAAAAAGATTTCCGAAATTTCCCTACCTCATAACAAAAAAGCTATGCAATTTTTCCTTGGTCAGATCAACTTTGTAAAGAGATTTGTTCCAGACTTTTCAAGAATTGTATCTCCTTTACAAACAATGATAAAAAATAACTCAAACTTCAAGTGGGGCCAAGACGAATATGAGGCATTCAATCTAATCAAACAAGCAATTATCAATGCTCCATCTTTAGCGACTCCAAATTTTTCAGAGCCTTTTATTTTATATACATTTGCATCTGACAGATCATATGCAGCGATACTTATTTAGATAAATCAAGAGAAGGCAGAAGCCCCTATTGCTTTCTTTAGTTCAAATTTACAAGGAGCTAAATTAAATTATTCAGATGTAGAGAAACAGGCTTACGTTGTTTTCAAAGCAATCAAATATTTCAAACCCTTTTTACTCAAAACCTGCACAAAAATCATTGTACCATTTCCAACGGTAAGAAATCTTTTAGTGCAAAAAGATGTGGGTGAGAAAACAGCCAATTGGGTTATTGCCTTACAGGAATATGATGTAGAAATCAAACCAGCAAGCACCATAAAAGGTCAAGGCTTTTCCAAAATGCTGGCTGGAGCATCGCTGATATCCGAAATTCCATCTACAGACATACAAGTGTACAAGGTAAGTCTAAATGATAATGAGTCATTATATGCCGATATCATTTATTATCTGAAGAATGGGTATGCCCCCACACACCTCGATTATACTAAGAAAAGAGCTCTAATGTTGAAAGCCAAACAATATCAACTCTTGAATAATGTTCTTTTTAGGATAAATTATGATTCTGTTCTACTTAGATGTCTTGAAGAATATGAAGCTAAAAATGTTTTGCAGGAACTCCACGACGGGCCAGCAGGCGGACACTATGCTGGAGATGCTACTGCACATAAAATCCTACGCGCAGGCTATTACTAGCCCACATTATTCAAAGACTCACACAATTACGTGAGGAAATGTCGAGTCTGCCAAACTGCCGCTAGGAGACAGAAGAAATTGTCCTTGCCATTACAACCAGTCAACATTGAGCAACCTTTTGATTAGTGGGGATTGGACATAATAGGTGAGATTGTTCCTCACTCTTCTAAGCAGCATAGATACATCCTTACAGCAACAGATTACTTTACTAAATGGGTAGAAGCATTTCCACTCAAAACGGCTAATGCTGAACATATCATTGAATTTATAGATCAATTCATAATCACCAGGTTTGGATTGCCTCCCGCTTTAATGTTTGATAATGCATCATAGTTTTCTGGAAATGCAATGACTGAATTTGCACTTAAAAGAGGTTTTAAACTTAAATATTCCGCCAATTATTATCCACAAGGGAACGGGTTAGCTGAATCTACCAATAAAAACCTAATTAGGATCATCAAACGAACAGTTGACCAAAATCCTAAAAATTGGCATAAATCTTTAATATATGCTTTATGGGGCAGATCGAATAACGAAGAAAGCCTCCATCGGCACTTCTCCATTCAATTTAGTTTATGGAAAAGAAGTGGTTCTTCCGACTCATTTAGCAATCCCCTCTCTGTCTTTAGTTAAATACATTGATGAAGTACCAGCTTCCTCCTTACAGCTAAGGAAAATGGAAATAATTAAGTTAGAAGAACAGCGAGAACAGGCCAAAAGAACTCACGCTCATCATCAAGCATTAGTGAAATCCTCTTTTGATTCAAACATGATGACCATAAAAGATTTTCAGATGGGAGATATAGTTTTAAAATGGGACAAGGCCCACGAGGAAAAAGGAAAACATACAAAATTTCAACGAATGTGGCTTGATCCTTTTCAGATTGTAGAATTCATAGGTCCGTCCACTTTTATGCTATAGGATTTAGCAGGTAAAAGAGATTCTTTACCTTTTAATGGTCAGATCCTAAAAAAATATTTTCCCTAGAAGATTACTCTTTTATTTTGTAGATTAGATTTTTATTTTAATAAAACCAGTTGTGAATGGTTACATTAGGAATTTATGAAAAAGACACCAATTCTCTTTCAGATTTTAATCTTTCGCTTGTATAAATAGCAAATCTTTTGGAAAATTGATCTTTATTATTGGAAGATACAGTTAAAGACTCTAGCCTAGATATGATACTAGTTTCAACTTCATAAAATTCAATGAAAACAACCTTTAGTGAGAAATTGTTTTATATCAGTGTAATGAAAGGTATCAATAACAAAATAAAGATTCTCTGTAGAACAACGCCTTCCAAAAAACTCTACTATTGTCGTCCAGAGCTATCTTAAGGAAACAATGACTTCCTCCCTACTAAGGAAATCACAACTTTCAGAGGAACAATCCAAGGATACACTTCATCTTAAAGAGTGAAAGGTCTCATCACGAACCGGCTTATCATAATCACAGATATTATAACTTGCTGACTTTGTCAATACTGCATACCACAACAGGGCAATAACTCAAGATTGTTGCAATCAAAAAACAAGGGGTCTCATCACGAGCTAGCTTGTTCAGCAAAGTTATAAATCAAGTGAATGACTATGTCATAAATTGGCTATCAAACCAAGACATTGTTCTTTAAGAGTAAAATAAAATTAAAGCAATAAGTGTCGATGTGGATTCTGCTTTGAGAGTTGTAGGTTTCTTTAAGTAGGATAAAGGATCATTGTTGGGTAACAAGTAACCTTGTCGAGGCTATGAACGCCTGCTGGCAGTAGAGGCTCTACCTACGACAAATGAGCATATTTAAAACTAATTTACAGAGAAGCCTTTGTTTTATCTTTATAAAACCAAGTAATGACTGATGTAAATACAAGGACTAACTTGAGGAAGTAAATAATCAAATTTGAAAATAGTTGAAACAAAATATCATTGACAGGTTAGAACATAATGTACTTTATCTTTCAATAATAAAGTTTAATTTTCTGGAAAATTTTCTGTTTTGGAAGTATAGAAAATTCAAAAGAACGACAGAGATAACTGGTTCTTCCAAGTGAATCGCCAATTGTTGTGGCCACCAACAACCCCCCTTTTTATTTAGTGTTGTGATTAATACTAAATATATGGGGACCCTTAGCTAAAATTCAAAAAAATCAATTAGTAATTGTATTTCCTATTCAATAAAACTTACCATCGTAAACTTAAGAAAATACCATTGAAAATATCTAAAAATACTTAAGTTTTGTGATGATGGAAGACAAAATCACTCCTTAAAGGATATCGTATCGCAGAAAAGATAACAGGATGCCTCCCTACAAGCCAAAACTCTAAGAATGCGAGATTGCAATGCGAGATCACATATTAAAAACATATATATCATATCGCATGCTTTAAAACGCACTTATGTTGAAAAACCGCAGAAATCGCGATATGCGATATCGCATATCGCAAAATCGCACCTCGCAAGAAATACATTAAACGCGAAATGCGCATACTTACAAGTTTGCAATATTGCAATATCGCGATAAAGCAGAAAAGCGATCTTACGAAAGAATGAAAGAGTGATCATGCGATCATGCGATATTGCAATTATGCAATGCATCGTCTCATCGCAAATTTTTTGGTTCATTATTCAAGGCAAAGTGTTTCTATTAAACGAGAATGGTTATGTGCTTTAAATGCTCATTAATGAAGTAGTTGCCAGTTGTTAATGAAATCTAGTTTTGAGTTTATCAAAGAGCCAGTTCACGTAAGGTGGCATATTTTTAAATGTCTTTGGCAGTCAAAGCATTCACGTTGTTATTTATTGTCATTACTCTCACCTCACTTGTAAACAGCAGGAACGAAGGACAAAAGGTTATACAAAGTAGTGTACAGGAAACTACAGTGAAAATAGGCGAGGCTCTGATATCTGAAGACAGAGAAAAGGCACCCTTCACAAAGACACAGCATGCAACAGAAACACGGGTATTTTCACTTGGGAAGGCACACATAATCTATTTGAGGAAATAAATCCTAACGTAATGGAATTTATGGCTACTACAAGCTCATCAAGGTCGTCTAAAGCATCAGTTGCAGAGTTAGCTTGTTCATTCCTGCACCGAAGAGCGGCAAGGCCCAAAATTCTCCCCAGGGCTCAAGGTCAAGAGCTTTCAGAATCATTGTTTTCACAAAATTTCAACTTTACATCCACTACAAAAAAACACGCAAGAGGCGAAAATCGCACTAAGGAAGTCTGGATTAAGAAACAAAGGCAGTTTCCCTAGCGCTAATCGCGCATCGCTGGGTAAAACTTCTCGAAATGGGAAGCCTCTAATTGCTCAGTCTCCTATAAGCCCAGTACCGAAAAGATGGTGCCAGCTCTTACTGATTCCGTTTTGCAGCACATTTAAAGGCTAAAGTCAGCCAACTGACTCATATCAAGCAAATGCTGAATGCTTGAGACATTAAGGAGAAAATACAGAAATAGTTAGTTTTAGATTTAATTTTAGAAATAGTTTTATTTTATTTTGCCTAGAAAAAGGATGGTCATTTAAATTGTATCTTAAATTTTTGTAAATAAGTTATTTTTAGACATAGTTAGTAGTATTTAAACCCTTCTCATGCATTTAGAGGAGGGTCCAGAAATTTATCAAAAACTTGTCCTCAGAACATGCACTTTTGCACCCTCCGAGGAGGTTTTGGTGAATGAATGGAATAGGGTTTATTGATTTTTGCATCTGATATCTGCCACTGATGTTGCACTTCTGTACTCTTAGTTGATGTCGGATTGAGAAGATATAAATCGTTATCGCTTGAAGCTCATGAGTAGAACTAGTTATAAATGGTACTTCTATCTCTTAATTGTTTCTATCTCCTTTGTTAGAGTGATATTTAAGCTTAGTTGTTTATATGTTAATGCTTGAATGCCTGAGTTATCATTTGGCACTTTTTTACGGTGATAGCTATTTATTTATGCTTGATATGTGAACAGCTTACTATGTGATATGCTTCCCACAACTGTTTTGTCTAACTTTTTATGCGAAGTAGTTCATCTATATTGAATTCTTTTCTTATAACAGTTGAATGATCTTTATTACCAATTGTTATTTGAAATCATTTTAGATCACATAACAAAAAAATCTTACCCCAGGTTAGTATAGATATTAGATGTCGTTGCTTTTTTAGAATACAATTGCATATCATTAGATTATAATTAGAAGTAGATTATCTCATTTAGAATCTTTTAAAGCCACAAACATCAATCAATCTTACACACACACACAAATTGGGAAACGGGTCCCCAATCGGACCTGCTATACCAAATGGCAAAGGAGCTGCCAACCAAGGTCCGGACTGGGCGAGTATCCTCCTTGTTGTTGAACCGATTTTCAAGGCTTCAACAGGACCTTAAGGCTGTTTATTTTAAAAAAACTACACTTATCAACCCACACTAACCAATAACAACTTATAATGGCCATATTAAATCACATTCAATTACAATGAGTTTTACAATCCGACCAATCTGTCTTCTCCACATATTCAAACACTAGCCAGAGAAGAGATGAGCAGTTGGTGTCGTTAGTTACGCCTTCAAATGCAAAAGTACTCTCCATATCCACTTAATAAATATTCACACCAGACTCAATGTCATTTCTTTACCCAGAAGAAATCGTTTCATAAGTCGGCCGACCATTGCTACGCGTCAACTTTCTCAAACGTCTGTGTCTGTGTATCCAACTTTCCTTTCATTCCAACCATTCCAGTGACACCTTTTCAACACTTCAATGTTTCAAAGAGCTATGTCTGGACTTTCCAAATTCCACTCCTAACTCCTAACAATGGAATTTCTCATAGACCATAGAGGATTTGACACGTCCATGATATCCTATCATTTGACTATTGGCTATTACATTCTGGATATTATCATTTTCAACTTACTTTATCTGTAACAACCGATCCATTTTGTCTATAAAACACATGCTCCCATTGAAGCAAACACACACTACACTTCTACTCTCTTGTTCTGCAAATTCATTCCTCTTCTTTCCAACAAATTATTCAATTCCAACATACTTACTATCGATTCTTCTCTTCTCACCATGAATCCATAAATTTCTCCTGTAGATCAATTCTTTAGTGCAAAGGTTGTGGTGGCCAAGAAGAAATGCAGAGCGTCCGTGACTTTCTTGGTGGGATGTGGCAAATTTGTGAAAGGTTTGGTCGATCTTGCAAAGGGTCTCCACAAGGTGAAGAGTGCATATCTTCTCATTGTTTCTATGTTTCCCAAGGATCATCGCCTACAACTGTGAAGACAAGGTTGTATTGTTCGCCAGATTCAACCCATCCATCCTTCCGAGAATGAAGTGAAATTTTCAATGCCTTATTATGCCCTCAACTACTCCAAACTCCGCATTTGGGAGGTGTTGTAGTAGCTACAACCACCCTCCAAATTTTTTCCTTAGCTTCATTTTGGAGCTTCCCTTCCAACCTTCACAGTAGCTTGCCTTGCTTCGTCAAGTTCATAAGCTTCAGTGATTTTCTTGCATAAAGCCAGCCTGTCGATCACAACCCGATGCAATCCCATCACAAGATATTCACTTGGACTTGGTCCAACTACAGGTTGAGCAGCTTCCCCAGGAAAATTGTGCTTTTTTGGAGGGAAACTAGCCTTTCCTGCAGAAATTGTGCAATCCTGTCTAGTAGCCTGCTGGGCTCCAAGATTGTGCAATCGTGCCAGTCAACACTCCCTGCAGGAATCTAGCAATTTTCCCCAGTAAGATTGCTCAGCCCAGAATTTTCACAAATCTGGGTAGATTTAGCTGCTCTGCCCAGAAATTTTGCAAATCTCTTTGGCAGTCAGCCCAGCTCCCAGCCAGAAATGCACATTTCCTTCAAGCAGTCGAGCTATCACTTGCATGTGAAATTGATTTGAGTGGTTCCCTCTGGGACCGAGCAAAACAGATTTGCATGCATGGGCTACTTCTCCCAAGGCAGCATGCAAAGGCATCCCTTGTTTCAGGGATCTATTTTTAGCAACTGGAGGTTACATGCAAGGATTAATTCAAAAACCTCCCACCAAGTTTCACTTTCCCTAGATTTGAGGCATGCGTGTCACAACCTTGATGTTATCAAAACTCATCAACTGGACAATGCAGAGCTCATTCCTCACATCAACCTTGCAGCTATGACATCCCACATCACATCTAGGGGAAGTTGGCACATTTAGCTCAACTATTTTGGGGTAAGCCCGCTTCCCATGCCTTATGTTGCATTTTTTGTTTTCACTTGTATGAGTATTGTTTGCTTGTTTTATTTGAATGCTTGTTGTCATTTACATGTATTTTAGCTTGTCTTAGAACTGTTTCAATTTTTGTCAGCATCTCATTGTTGTCACATGCATGAAACTTTTTTTTGAAAACGGACACCGATTCGGTGAGTCGCCTCACCCACATGCATGTTGTTCCATTTTCTGAATCTGTCATTCATCATTTGCATGAATGATCATTCCCTTATGCTTACACTTAGTATCATCATGCATTCGCACTCACATTCACCTTCAGTTGCCCGTCAACGAGTCTGTCCAACCTCGGCCCAGACTCTACCCTACCCAGAGCCTCACCAAGATAGCATTACGCAATCCTGAGAGGGAAGGCTCTTCCTTCCTCTCCAGAAATGTGCATTTATGCCTAGCAATTGTTCTCCAGGTTTTGTTTGCGCAATCCTGAGGGATAGTGACTCCTAGCCAAGAAAATTGCACAATGTAGTCATTGAACTTGTAGCCATTGCGAGCTAAGATTGCGCATTGTGCAATCCTAGAAATCAGCAGCCAGATTGAACTGTGCATTACGTAGTTCTAGCAGTTAGTCAGTCTCCTAGTAGCCTAGATTGTGCCTTGTGTAGACTTGGCAGTCGATCTCTTGACCTCCTAGCCGAAATTGTGCAACCTTCATGATCAATCACATAGGTATGTTGCAAGTCAGTCCTCAAGTTCATTTCTGTTTTCGACTGACAAGTTTCTTGCCATGAGTGTTTCCATGTCTCCAGGTATTGCAGTTCTTCATCTGCCTCTCAGCAATGAAGGTACAATGGTTTCCAAGAGAGCAAAGTCAAAGACACCATTCAGAGCACACTTGGAGATGCAGTCAATCAAATGTCTATGAGATTTCCTACTCACGAAGACATCAATTTTTTCGTAGACAAGAACATCAAGATATCACAGCAAGAAGCATCATGAATAGTAGTTGAAGGCAGTATACTAAACACAACGAATGCAACAAATGCAGTGGATGAAATGAATGTAAGAGGAAGGTTGTTGACAACACAGAGGCAGAACAAAGTTGCAAGATCAAGCAGATCCACTGATAATGAAATCAACTTTGGAGACTTAGGCTATGAGGTGACGATGCTACATGAAGATGGCATGAAGACAGACAATGGAACAAAGAAGGAGTTGCATGTGTTGAAGAAACAACTCAAGGAAGAAAATGAAGCTACACATATAGGTGAATGAGTTGCAGTAGGAACAAGAACAATAGTGGGCGCACTACCCACAGATGAAATTGCACCCATACAAGTTAAATATCCATCCCAGCAACTTGCATGGAGCAGACTTGGTGAGTAGTGTTGTTGATTGCATGCAAGGGATTCAACAACATGCATGTCATTTTGTTCACGCATGTAATCTATCCCACTCAACAGACTCACCAAGGCGAAGACAAGAAGTAAGTCCAACTGGAGCTGAACATGTACTTCGGAAAGTTGATGCGCATGACCACCAAAACACACTTTAAGATCAACATAGACACTATGCCTCAGTGTGTTGTCGGTTCAGCCGCACCCAAGAAGACCATGCATATGTTAGCAGATGAGTTGGATGAAGGGACTAAACCAATGTACCAGTTGCAATGGAGGCAAGAGTTCACTTCAGCAAGATGTCACCATGAGGTGCATGCACACCATCACAGATGACCAAGCTTGGAATCAGCTCACCACCTTCACCATCACAAGCATGTTAAAGAGTTTTTATCATCACAATGAATCGAGTGTCAGTGATGTATTGCATGGCTTTTTCAAGCCATGTTGTCTCACATGAGTACATGTGCATTTTAATGTTGAGCCATGTCAGGTGTGAGTCAAGTGTCAGTAGTTGGATGTAACAATCATAGAGTAGGTGAAGAGTCATGAGGGTAGTTGAGCTGTCATAAATGGGAATGTCAAGGGTCAACCCACTCTTTGCTATAAATAGTCCCTCATAACTCATTGTATAGTCTTTTCGTCAGCCAAGCTTCTGATAAGACTATCTTAGAAAGAGCTTAGACAGTATTGTAACCCACCTTGGCTTCTCCACTGCACAGAGCTAGTTCATCTCTTTGGAGGAGCAGGAAGATGTGCCTATAACATTCCACTGTTGGGGCTAGTGGGTTTACATGGATGTATTGTATGATTGGAACTTACACTTCTTTATACAATAAGAGCCAACACGTTTTCACACATGTATTGTATCTGTTGTAAGACTGACTTTTAACACTTGTAATGCATGTCACTTTAACCTGTGTTCTACATATGAACTGATTCATTTGTTGTAATGCATAATCTATTAATGGAAATGTTTTTTATATGTTGTTAATGTTGTCCCATCCATGTTGACTGATTTGTCGGACATTAGATAGACCTTTCACATGAACCTTGCTATAACAACCGTTGCACTTGTTCTAACTGATCTGTGAGTGTTGTACTTGTTATCTTACCTTGCATGGTGTGACTACCGCATTTGAGTGGACTGCTCCGCCGAAAGTTATGCATGTCCTGTGTGTTGTGTGTTCCTAGCGGAGTTGGGACTGATCCCTTTCAATTTGGAACTCACCTTCACCCTCATCTCAACCTACTTGTGTTAGAACCTCTCATACACCTTCCTTGACTCACTGCAGCATTCACACCCTTGCTATTGATAGAGTTATCTTACTTGCCTCTGTGCGACATCACGATCAAGGCATTTCTTTATGGCCCACTGCTGGGACTCCTACACCAAACGGTCTAAGGTCTAATTGGGACTTCTTACCAGGGAGATCCCCTTACATTTTGGTCACGGGTCCAACACCACAACATTTTGGCGCTAGAGGGAGGGCCATATGACAAGCTGAGTCCTCACATCTAGTTTGAATCTCTTCACATCTATCATGGCTAACTACCGAGTTGCTCCTCTGGAATGCATGTTTTATGGAAACAATTTCATCATACCGAAAAGTCTCAGGGATAACTTGTCTCATAAAACATTTGATGGTGGAGGCTACATAGCCTTGGTAAGGCACGTAGTCGGCATTGTAGGCTAATGTGAAAGATATGGATTCTTTGAGGAATACATGAGTTGTGTGTTGTTCATCTCCACTCTTCGAGGGCACCCAATGCACTAGTGTGCCACGCTGCCTGAAAAATCTATTCATTCTCTTGCTCATCTGGTCACAGAGATAGATCGTGCTTTCAATCGCTATGACTGTAAAGAACTCAACAAAGAAATTTTGAAATTATGAAAAGCACCCGATGAATCCATTGAACAGTTTCACACACGCTTTTGTAATCTTGCATACCGATTCCTCGAAGATGATATTGATTGGGAATTTCTTGATGGAATATTTGAGTATCTTCTTCACATATCCGAACACCGCTCAGTACACTTCAGTGATGGAGCTGCATAATCACAGGCAGACAAAGTCACTGTCACAAGTGACTATCCGCCTTCACCTCATCAAATAGCTCCACCACCGCAAAGTGATGTGGGAGATCATGCACATGCCTCTGTTGAACTCTCACCCTATCCCACCCCACTTGCTCTTGAGATTTGCACAGATTTGGCTAGCAAGCATGTTGGTTGTCATGTGGAATCTTTCCCTTGACCTCCATTCTTGCGTTCTGTTGATCCTATGGATTGTGCTGTCTTGTGTTCTCCCATTTCGGACTCCTCACCTATTGTGAATGAGGATCAACTTGTCGATGGAGTTGGTGTTATGCAACCGACCTGTGCCATCATTCATGATGAGTGTGTGCGAGAATCTAAAGAAGATCCCAAGGTGAAGGATGAACCCCTTCCATCCGCGCCTCATCCGCTTCATCCTAACATCCCTTGTGATTCTGCCACTCCTAATTTCCCCTGTGAAAACTCATTTCTGGATGCTTCTAGTTCTGATCATTCATAAGACCTATTGGATGTCAGTCTTTCATTATAGTGTGGAGAGGACACATCTTCCTCGAAACATCCGTCAATCTGTCATCTATCTTTCTTTAAAACACAGAGGGTGAACATGTTTTCTTCTTATCTACCCCTATACCCAATTAATCAAATCATGAGGATGTGAATGAAGATCCCGATTTTTTTTATCTTGGTTGTCATGATCTATTCACTTCCTCATATGATCACGATATTGATTCAACCATTTTTAATATATGTAAGACACTAGTCTAGAATGATTTATCTATCAACGAAGTCGAAACCCCCTAGACTATCAAGGCACTTCATCTCAAGCTAATGGTTATGTCAGGCCCTCGCTGTGTTGAGGTTGTCTTCACTTCCGGTCAATAAATTGTTGAAACACTCAAGGCTCCTCATCACTCTCTTCTTTGCATAGAATATCAACCAAACACCTAGATTTCACTTCCTCCACTCGGACTACATGATCCCATTGCTCATGCATTGAAGGAATCTTACATAGCAAGCACACATGCACAACACAAGTGGTCTACCATTCTCACGTTTTCTTGCATGTCACAATCAAGACAATGCATACACTCAACATCTGCACGCGGTGTAGCACAACATCATGGCAGCACTACAGAATGCATGTCATGCACTTTCACTCATCTTTGTTCTGTCATCACTTGTAAGCTCAGAATGTGTTCGTCTTCACTACTATATCTTTCTTGTTTGCTGGTTCACATAGCTGTCTTGTTCGCGAACCATGCCTTCACCAACATGGGTCAACCAATGTGCCAGTGGCTGCATTGGAAGTATCACTTCATGTGAGATGACCCATATACTATTAGCTTAGGAGTAGGAGTAGTGTTTTCTTTTGAGTTATTTGTTTGCATGCTTGTTTCCTTACTTTGTTTGTTTGTTTGTCTGCTTGCTTGTTCGCTTACTTGCTTTGATTTTTCTTTTGCTTTGCTTTGTTGTTTTTTAGTTCGCTTGTTCCGTTTCATACGATAGTTTTGCATGAAGCCATGTATGACTCTTGAAGAAAGTTGGGTAAAGTACAAGAGGCCTTGTACTACTATCACTACTTGGTTATCTGTCATCCTGCCTCTGTATGAAGAACTTGTTACTTTTAGTCCATGATACGTCGATGGAAAATACGTACTGTTCAAAGTGAACCTTGGTGAAAACACAATGCTTGCACGCTAACTAGTGTCACCTACTCTAGTTGGTTGTTTTTGGGTTAACCCTTGTCAGCTCAGTCAAGTAGAGTAAAGTGAGGGGGGAAACCTTAACAAGCACGTCAGAGGTATAATAAACTACTTCTCTATTGGATCAACCTCTTTTGCTCTCAATAAGTCGGGATCCCTCTTCTACCTCTGAAATGAATAAGTGCTATGAAAGAGAAAGGATTCTTGCATAGAGAGGTGATGCAAGTAATTTCGTCAGGGTACTAACTAGGATCACTGGTGTAGAGCTATAACTAGGGTCTCTCACACCTCTAATTATTCCACATTAATAAATCAATCCGGGAACGTTTTGTTATTGCAAAGAGTAACTCAATCTGAGGCTATTTTTCCGAGTAATGCTTAGTAGTATAGTGTTCAGAAGATACAAAAGAAAATAGATGCTAAGTTGTAGCTAAGCTAACCCAAAAGATAGAATCACACAAGACAGTTGATCAGTCAAGGGTACGGAAGCAATAACCCATCCCTCTAGAAACTGATAAAAAGGAAATTAGAGCATGGACCATGGGTCTGGGAGCTAGGCAGTGTCTGCTGAGGCTCACTATAGCCTTAGACCTTCTCTCACACGAAAACAACAAAGACAAGTAAATAGAACAGCAGAAAGTAAAATGGAACAGCAAAACGGAAACGGAACAGCAGTAAATGGAACAGCAATCGAAAGAACTGAATCTCGCGAGTTAAAACCAATTGATTCACACTCTTCAAGCAAGCTGGATAAGATATACTTTACGAAACAACATTCATTGACGAATTATGGAACAACAATAATCAACCATATATACATGCTCTATACTAATATAGTAATCTGAGAATGAAAGATGATATAACTATGTTTCTAAACAGAGTAACATTACTTTCAAGTCCCAACAAGTATTATTTCACATGGATCCAATGACAGTAACATTCATACCGACACTCTGTCACAGAAATAGTTGATTAAAGACGCAATTCAACCCTAAATAGATCCAATTATACAGTGCAGTGTCATTACATGGAGAAATCATTCATATATTGATCATAACAGAGCATAGCATATCATATGAAAGATGTATCAGATCACTGAGTAATAGAGATAAACAAACCACACATAAATCACATTATAATGATACAAAAGCAAGTGTCCTTCGGAGCTGGGCCCTTAGCTGCCAACGGTACACCGCCTTAGATTACTCCAGACGCAGAGATGAAATAAACACCAAGTCTTTTATATTAATGCATCAACAAATGTATAACAAAACCAAGTCTCAGTGAGACTCGATGATCAAAGTTTTGTTCTGAAACTTAAAATTATAAAAACAGTAGTCCCCCCCCTTTTGCTCAATGACATTGTTCCCTTATATAACAGTAACGTCGGAGATGTCTAGATAACAAAGATAAATAAAACAGCGATCCCTCATGATCGAAGATCCTGAGGGATTCACCAATCGGTTAATCCTTCACTTTTCTTCCTCGCGTTCACCGAATCGGTATCCCTCCTTCCTTTCCTGGGCTATTCAGCTCCAATTTACTTGATCTTGTTCGCATCTGGTTCCCCTCTGGAGGGACAGCAGTTATTCTTCCTCTGTTTTCCGCTTTTGGACGGAAACGCCTTATTTCCACTTCTTCCTGCATAGAAAAACGACAATTATTATTAATTGAGCTTCCCTTGTCAATTCTTGCATATTTTATTAAAATCCTTTATCTCTTTTGAATTCACAATGCAGAAAAGGTTACAAATATTACTGAAAAGCCACTAAATTGCTTGTCAAAAGCATACCTTTCAAGTACTCCACACACCCCCCTGCTTACCCTGTTTCATGCCCTCATGAAAACATTATAGTTGACATGCAAGGCGGTGAGAGAATAGGCCGAAGAGGGGATCTCATGAGGAGGCCGACAACCGTGATGAGCAACTAGATTATCAAAGAACTGATGTATTTGATCTGCAGGAATTTCATACAAGGCCTGATATTCGGGTGTAGGGTGCCAAATAATTGGACTGTGAAATCGATACCCCAACCAGGATGGCCCTGCTTGCAGAATCCGTTCCCCATAAAGGTTCAATTAGCTGGCAGCCAGCTCAAAATTCTCGTATTTGAATGGTTCCCTGAGCTAGATGTTTGGGCTAGAGGTCCAGTATCGAAATTTTGCAGCATCGATGGCAAGGTCTTTAATAGTCAGGAAATATTCCAGACTATGTCGGATCAAGTCTTCGTGCATGGGTCCTAATATCTCAATGACACCCGGGATCCTCATAAGGCTCCTATGCTCTCTCCATAGCGTCACTGGGTCTCTAGGTTCGGCTCGTACCCATAAGTCTAGGCTATTCTCCTGTCTCTGAAAGGTGTTATAAGCTCTGAGCCATTTCAGCTGATTAACCCCAAATGAGATAAAGGCTGGAATTGTATATCGCCAACAAAAGGGCCAGGATTTAAATCAATTTCCTGGTCTAGCACAAGGTTGTGCAAGTAAAACTCGCACAATAACCTTTGAACCTTAACTCCATAATGCTTGCAACAGTCTATAAAATCATTAACAGTGTTGATGTGGATAGGTGCTCTTGCCCTAACGGCTTTTATTTTCAATCGCAAATATCGTTCAAGCAAAAATAAAGCATAATTTTTAGCAGGGGCCCTACAAGTCAAAATGTCATTATACAAGGAACACACAGTGTCCATCTGCTTAACAACACTATCTAATCGACGAGTTACCTTAGAAACCTTTTCTTGCTCCTTTTTCCATCCTTCAAAGACCTGGCTCTCGGACTGACTAATATCCCGAAGTTTTTGTTGTAGCTCTTCGTATTTCTCCCGGGGGACTGTTTGTTCTCTCAGCTGCTTAGCTTCTTGCTCAGCTTCCTTCATCATTTTGTGCAAGGTCCTTGTTTTTGGATCCTTTTTCCATAAAGCCGTAGAGGCTGGGAGTTTGACCTGGACCTTTCTATTACGCTGCTTAGAGTTTAGAACCCGAATTACCCCTGAGGGTGGTGCTTCTGTCTGGGTCTTCTTGCTTTCTTTTTCTTTCTTAACACAAATAAAGGGTTGTTGTGGTCCCCCTGCCATCGGAGCCTCTTGTTGTTCCATTGGAATGTCCATCTGTTCTTCAGGGTCAGATGGAACAGCAGTCTGCCCTTCCACGATATTTGGAACAACAGTTTCTTCTTCAATGTCACTTGGAATAGCAACCTGTTCCTTGATGTCATTTGGAACAGCAGTCTGTTTCTCAGTAGTAGGTCTCCTAATGGGGTTTCGACCAACAAAACGGGTATAGGTCTGTCGCCTTCTTGTCCTCCGGGTTTTACTGCAGTGTCTCTCTTCCTTTTCCTTGCGGTCCTTTGTATCCTCAAGTTGGCTTTCAAAATTCGAATTTACTGTCGGAGCCTGGCTATGGTGCCCAGCAACCTCTGCTGTTTCTTCCTTAATTTCTTAATTTCCTTTCCCTCGGCAGAGGGTTTGGCCCTTAATTCTGCTCCTTCTTCGTCTGGGATATCTTCCGGCGTCTTGGGGACAGATTGTCCCTAATTGGTGTCTTCCATTTCATCATCTGGGAGGTTTTCTTCTCCTGCCTTTTCTGCATGCATTTTCTCGGGTATATCTTCCTCCGCGGGTCTGTCAAGGATGCCTGCTATGCTGGAGGGCTAGCCATATTCCCCCATATTGGCCAGGACTGCTGCCAATTCCTCCTCACCCACGGGGTCCTGCAACGGGCTACCTCCTGACTGTACTACTTCTTCTTCTTGATTGACCTGCTCGGTAGTTGTCTCTGCCTAAGAGTGCTCATCTGTTTCCTCAATACCTCCTCCAGGCTGGTCAGCCTCGGCCCCTGATTGCTCAGCATTTTCTTTGGAGGGTCCTCCTTCTAGTTCTAGAGGTTTGTCCGCAATTTCAATTGGCTGGGCAGTGGTTCCCTGAATCTTTTCCAGCCTTCCTCGTATCTGGGCCAGCCGGGCTGATTTCCTTGGTCTCTCAGGTTGGTCGGGTGTGCCAGCAAGTTCTCTGGGTTCCTCTGGTCGTTCTGGCATACTGGAGGATTGTTTTCGTTTTGGAGCAGCATGTCTTTCTGTTGTTGATTCCTTGCGTTTCTCTGATCGTTCCGGCATGCTGGAGGACTGTTTAGGTTTTGGGGGTGGTGTAGCCAATCCCCCCTCGACTATTGCGATCAGTTCCTCCCAAGTGCTTTGTTGTTGAGTGAGACTGTGGCTCACTATCAATCGAATCAGTCGATGGTGGCTAACGACTGTGTCTATGTGCTGTGCCTTTTTCAGGCTTCGGGCCGCGTCATGCAATAATGAATTTAAAAGTGCAGGGAGATTTACAGAACATTTTCCTTTTAAAACAGCTAAAAGTTTCAGGTGACGAGGTCTTACCACATCTTTCCTCCCTTCGCAGGTGATATAGCTCTGCACTATCTTTGCTAGCTCGGTCTAGGGTTCCCCTAGCGTTGCCGGCAGAACTCCTTTCCCTTTGACTGTCAAGCTTTGGCCTTCGTCCTGGAAAATCTCCATAACCTTTTGTAATCTTTCCTTTTTCAGCGTCCATATGGGTCCGGCAGCTGGTAGTCCCGAGATTTCTGCGATGATATCGTCTGTGACCGCTATCCTCTTTCCTCCTATTATGGAGTAGTTTTCCTGCAAATTCTGCAGGAATTCCAACGCCACTGCTTCATTTGATTCTTGTAGGCGGCTGAAATAATTCAACTACCCTGTGTTTTCCAGGATTTTGCAGGCAGTAACGGAGACTGTCAACTCCTGAGGTTCGCTTCGGACCATCTTTCCCCCCATGATTCTACTCAGAATTCTTAATGGAATAGCAACTGCTTGTGGTGTTTGAGACGCAGAGAGGATGATCGTCGCCAAATTTTGGAAAAGAACACAAAGCATGCAACAAAAAAAGGATCGTGGACGGCAATTTCTGTAAAATGGAATTATCATACCGTTAAACCATGCCATACCTTCGTACATTATCTCGCTCGAATGGTGTGCAGCCACGTAATCCATGGAGTAATGAGGTTACCTCCCCTCTGCAATCTGATAGGTTGTCCCCAGCCGTCAAAGAGAGGAGCAGCAGCCAATCGGAAGTCAAGTCATTAAGAAACAGCATATGAAATTATGCCATGTTTTAGAAAAACAACGAAATGCTAAAATCGAGGCAAAAAGGTAGATCGTATTTTACATAAGAGCCTGCGTGATATAATGAGAGGCTAGGGGATGGGACGTCTGTCAAGCGTACGAAATCTCCAGTGGTCATTGTCAGTTTCGTTGCCATGATTGGTGGTAATGAATATTCATGCGATATATACATCGGGGCATGACATATGATCGATTCAAAGGATATAAGAGACAAAAAATATTGATATCATACCTGTTGGTGTAACCATTACGACTTCGATGCCATTAACAAAGCTCTGCTGCCAACAGGTGTTCATAACCTTGGCAGAGTTGTTTATTTCACCCTCCGAAACCATGATCCTTTGTGTGTATTATGAAGAGTGCTTTGTCAAAATGCAGGCCATTATGCTGGCTTGGTAACTAGATAGCCATAATGCCATTCACAAGGTAGGCGCGAAACGTGGACAGGCTGGCTCGTGATGAGACCCCCTGTTCCAAGGTTTGTTTATTTAATATACCTTCGGACCATATCCCTGGTGTGGTGGCCGTAATGGGAATGCCACTTCGCTTCCATCCTTATGATCATGGTAGGCTGGCTCTCAATGAGACCCCCTATCCTGCATTTGACAATTTTCATATTTTCTTTTTGTTTTTGCAGAGCACCTCTTTTTCGTTTATCTTCACATAAGGGTGGTTCCGCACTCCTTAAGAGCGGGGAATGGTGGAACAAGTCTTATCATCCCAACAGACATATACAAGTCCTTTGTTCTTACTCCTAAGCAATAATCAAAAGGGATTTTTAAGGAAATCGTCATGATAAAGATCACCAACCAGGGTGCCGGTAATAAGACAATGACAGCAAAGATGAAAAGTTAATGTCTCTCCTCTTGTCCTCTTACCAATACTAGGCTTTATAGTGATGGTGATCTATGATCTGCTGACTTCGGTATATCATGGTTTATGTTCATCGCATAAGTCCATTGCTATATCTAAAAGACTGGGGAGAACATGCAAAGCATCCTCAAATGAAAAAAGCATGCCGATGGTGTTCCTCAAAGAAGAATCTATGCAGATAAATTCGTAGGATGTCGTTTCTTTAAAAGGAACAACAGAAAATCGCGAATGTTGTTCCTTCTGAGAAAGGAACAGCAGAGACACTCAAATGTTGTTCCTTTTGAAAAGGAACAGCAGATACACTCAAGTGCTATTCCTTTTGAAAAGGAACAGCAAAACACACAAGTGTTGTTCCTTTTGAAAAGGAACAGTAAAAACACACAAGTGCTGTTCCCTTTGAAAAAGGAATAGCAAAAACACATAAGTGTTGTTCCTTTTGAAAAAGAACATCAAAAACACACAAGTGTTGTTCCTTTTTGCAAAGGAACAGCAAAATCACACAAGTATTGTTCCTTTTTGCAAAGGAACAGCAAAATCACCCAAGTGTTGTTCCTTTTTTCAAAGGAACAGCAAAATCACACAAGTGCTGTTCCTTTTTGCAAAAGAACAACAAAATCACACAAGCGTTGTTCCTTTTGAAAAGGAACAGCAGAAACACACCAGTGCTGTTCCTTTTGAAAAGGAATAGCAAAAACACACCAGTGTTGTTCCTTTTAAAAAGGAACAGCAGAAACACACCAGTGCTGTTCCTTTTGAAAAGGAACAACAGAAACACACCAGTGCTATTCCTTTTGAAAAGGAGCAGCAGAAAGACTTAGAATGCAAAAAGAAAATCAAGAAAACATATATACAAGATGTTATGTACAAGTTATGAGAAAAAAAAAATTGAATTCCTTAAATTATAGGTGAGGAAGATTTCGCTTCCTCTCCTAAAATTTCCATATCAGTGTCTTGTCGTAGCTGCTGACAGAAGGATTCCCGAGTGAGTGGCTTTCGATAGAGACAAACTCAGTGGCCATTTACCTTGAATGCATATCCAGAACCGTCAATTGTGATCAGAGTAAGGGTCCCATTGTCATGTACTTTCTGGATTTCGTATGGCCCTAACCATCGAGTCTGAAGTTTCCCCGGGAAGTCCTAAAACTGAGAGTCATATAACAGAGCCCAATCTCTTTCGTGAAAGACTTTGTTCTTGATAAGTGCATCATGCCATTTAGCTCGCTGCTGTTGAATCAATGCTGTGTTTTGTAATGCAGAGAGCCTGATTTCGTCCAATTCAATAATCTGTTGTAATCGATTGATTTGTGCCTCACTCAGATCTAGGCCGACTTCCTGTGCAGTTCGTAGCGTTTGGATTTCGAATTCTATGGGGAAGATAGGTTGTTTTCCAAACACTAATTGATAAGGCGAATAGCCTGTGGTACTTCTCCATGTGGTTCTATAAGCCCACAATGCCTCAGGTAATCGGGCGGCCCAATCACGCCTATGCGATGCAATAGTTTTTGTTAAAATTGATTCTATTACCTTATTACTACTTTCTACTTGCCCATTTTACTGTGG
Source organism: Pinus taeda (assembly GCA_000404065.3). NCBI lineage: Eukaryota > Viridiplantae > Streptophyta > Pinopsida > Pinales > Pinaceae > Pinus > Pinus taeda. The sequence goes on from APFE030474337.1 coordinate 31,915, forward strand.
ATGGTATGGGGTAGTAATCTTATGTTGGACATGATAATTGTTAAGTGTTGCAGCTAATTTATTTCCAACAAATTGTGGTCCACCATCTGTAATTAGTTCTCTCGGAAGTCCATATCGTACAAACAAATGGAACAAGAATTGTATTACAGAGTCTTCTGTAGCCTTAGGCAATGATTCGGCCTCGACCCATTTAGTAACATAGTCTGTCGCCACCAGAATGTATGTCCTCTGATTTGATTATGGATTAATGGGCCTGACAAAGTCAAGAGCCCATCGTTCAAATGGCTCAATGACCAATTGTGGTCTCAGAGGCATTTCGTCGGCTTGGCCAAGTCGTCCTGCTCGCTGGCAGCTTTCACAGGCTTGTGCAAATTTTTTCGCATCTTTGAAAATTGTAGGCCAATAGTATCCTGTCTGCAATACTTTATGTGTTGTTTTCTTTTCAGCAAAGTGTCCCCCGCATGGTCCGTCATGGAAAGCTTTTAAAATGTCGAAAACTTCGTCTTCTCGAATACATCTCCTAATCTGCATATCTGCCCCTGTGTGGAACAAATAACCCCCAATCCACGAAAATCGAGTGCTCTTCTGAACAATCTTCTTACGTTCCTGACGGTTAAGTGTTTTGGTAACTTACCTACCACAAGGTAGTTGGCGACATCAGCATACCAGGGTGTTCGAACAACAACAAAAAATAGGTGCTCATCAGGAAATTGATCTTCCACTGCTGTTGTTTCAATTGATTTTGGTATTCGTGAGAGAAAATCGGCTACAGGGTTCTCCTTGCCAGGTCGATCCTTGATTGTGATATCGAACTCCTGCAATAAGATCAACCATCTGGTTATTCTAGCATTTGTAACAGGTTTATTTGCCAAATATTTGATAGCAGAATGATCTGTATATAACACAACAGGATAGCCTGTGATATAATGTCTAAACTTATTAACAGCATGTATTACAGCCAGGAATTCCTTTTAAGTGACAATATAATTCAGTTCGGCAGAGGATAAATTTTTGCTGATATAGTAGATAGCATATGGTTTTTTATCCTCTTCTTGCCCCAGGACTGCACCGATTGCTGTATCTGAGGCATCAGATGAGATTTGGAATGGTAAATTCCAGTTTGGTCCTCGAAGGACTAGGGCTGTTGATACAAGCTTCTTTAATTCCTTGAAAGCCTGGTCGCATTTTTCTGTCCACAAGAAATCAACATTGCCAGTTAGAGCATATAGAGGTGCAACAATACGTGAGTAATGTTCTATAAATCGTCTGTAATACCCAGAAAATCCAAGAAAACTGCGTACCTCTATTTGAGTAGTGGGGGTAGGGATAAGCAAAAGAATTTGGATTTTGGCCGGGTCTACCTAGATGCCAGCTACTGAAACATAGTGCCCTAGAATGATCCCTTCTGTCATCATCATGTAACATTTTTCGTGGCTTAGACAAATCCTAGTAGCGATACAACGTTGTAGGACTTTTTCTAGAGTATCTAAAGCTGGATCAAAATCATCTCCATATGGTGTAAAGTCATCCATGTACACCTCAAGTCCATCATTTATTAAGTCTGCAAAGATGCTAAGGACAGCCCTTTGGAATGTAGCAGGAGCATTACATAGGCCGAAGGGCAGAACTCGATAGACAAACGTTCCCCAAGGACAAGTAAAGGTAGTTTTATCCTGGTCTTCAGGGGCAATTTGGATTTGGTTGTATCCACTGAAGCCAAGGTCTTCCTAGAATTAGCGGATGTCCATCCAGTTGGGTTTTTGGATTAATTATCAGGAAATCAGTTGGATATTCCCAGGAATCTACAGAAACCATGACATCGTATAGAGTACCTTCCGGTCGAACTACAGATCGGTCTGCCAATTCTAACAAAGTAGAAGTAGGTTCTACCGATGTAATGCCAAGCTTTTGGCAGGTAGAGGTAGTCAAGATATTGATTGCAGCTCCTAGATCAACTAAAGCGTTAGTCAGGGTCTGACCATAGATTTGGACGGTTACAATTGGATTTCCGGGATCTTCGTATTTGATGGGTGTCTCTTTTCCTGATAACAAGTCAGATAAAGTACCGACTACTTGGACTCTTGGGTTAGTGGTTGTATTCCTCCTTGATTTTTTTATGCACAGTTCTTTTATGGTTTTTGCATATATAAGAATGTCTTGAATGGCTTAGAGGAATGGAATTCTTATGTACAGGTTTTGTAACTCTCCCAGAATGTCAAAGTCTGGATATTGCACCGGTCGTGGTATGACTAATCGTTCTGGGAAGGGAGGAGAGGATGTACTTGCTTGATGATGGGTTTGTTCCTTATTTACAGCCTCTTGTTGTAATGGTTGTTCCATTGGTAACTGATCTTCAATATGAACTGTTTTGTCTCCCTCTGTTTCTATTATACGTCCAGATCTTAACTGAAGATCATTGCACTCCCTTAGGTCAGGTCTGGTTTCTGATGTTTCTATGATTTGGAGGGATTGGACCGGTCTATTATTGGAATTGGGATTGGGTTGGGCTGGGAGTTGCGGCCTCAGATTAGACTGGGGGTTTTGTTGTAAGGCTGGCAGAGTCAGTTGAGGGAGTGGAATAGTTCCTG
>APFE030474337.1:34522-59970 GCA_000404065.3 Pinus taeda
TATATGTATCGATGATATAAACAGTGAATGCAGTAATTTGTATTTATCGCTTCATTGTGACTATTCACATGAAGTAATATTTGAATGATTGAATGTCTCTTTTTTATTTTACAGAGTCATCTATATGCCTGTTAGATAGATAAAGATTATTTAATGCTGCATCCTGAATGAATAAGTTGTTCCCGGGATTAGTATTAGTTTCCCCTATTTCGGTCAATAGAATAAGCTAATCGCCTATCACTTGAGAAAACTATTCATCACCCATCCATTCCTTTTATTTCATTATCGGGAAACTGGTCCCGTTATCTCCAGTCGAAGCCACCATCCCAAATAGAAAAGGAGTTGTACTAAGGTCCGGACCGGGTGGTTATCCCCCAATGTTGTGGCAGCGATTTCCGAGGCCTCAACAAGTTCTTTTATAGTTTTTGCTTATATAGGAATGTCTTGAATGGCTTGGAGGAAAGGAATTCTTATGTACAAGTTTTGTAACTCTCCCAGAATGTCAAAGTCTGGATATTGCACCGGTCGTGGTATGACTAATCGTTCCGGGAAAGGAGGAGAGGATGTACTTGCTTGATGATGGGTCTGTTCCTTATTTACACCCTCTTGTTGTAACGGTTGTTCTATTGGTAACTGATCTTCAATGTGAACTGTTTTGTCTCCCTCTGTTTCTATTATACGTCCAGATCTTAACTGAAGGTCATTGCACTCCCTTAGGTCAGGTCCGATTTCTGATGTTTCTATGATCTGGAGGGATTGGACTGGTCTATTATTGGGATTTGGATTGGGTTGGGCTGGGAGTTGCGGCCTCAGATTAGACTGGGGGTTTTGTTGTAAGGATGGCAGAGTCGGTTGAGGGAGTGGAATAGTCCCTGTTAGCTGATATGTCGATTTTGGCCAATTTGTCTGCCAGGGTGAACCTTGTGAAGTAGGGGGAATCCATTGTGGAGGATATGAGTTATTCTGCCAATATGGTGGGGTATAGGGAAAATTTGGCCAGCCAAATTGGCCTGTCTGATTCATCCATGGATTTGGAGAAGGAAACGGCTGTGATGACCAGTTCGGAAATGGGGGTGGAGATTGGTTTTTCCACATACTATATTGCTGAGCATTATACTGCGGAGGCTGGAAAGAAGAATTTCGGTCCGAAAACATGCCAGATTGCCTAGGTTGCCATTGGCGACGCTGGTTAACGAACTATGCTGGCTCCGGTTCTTCTTCTGCTTCCTTATATACTGCCTTCAATCCAGGAAGTGAGGGGCAGCTCTCAGTAAGGTGATCTTTCGTACAGATAGCACATGTTTGCACTGCATCCAGTGGACATTCCTTGTGGCTATGTTGCCTTCTACATCGGGGGCAGAAAATCACCAGATTTTGTTCTGCCTCCATCTGCTTTTGTTTAGCCTGCACAATATCAAGCTGTGTAGTTAATGTCCCCAGAATATCAGTTTTAAAATTTTCTAATAGATTTCCAAGTTCTACACGTGTTACTCCTTCTGTTGATATTTTGTTATCTTTGACAAACCAATCATATTCTGTTGGTTTTATCCTTGTGCTGCCTCTTGAACTCCTGATGCATAAATCAATGATGTCAGCAAAATTCTCTTGATAAATATCCCCTTTTCCCATGATATTCAATGTTTCAATCCACTGTTCTTTCATGCCTCTAATCAATGCAGTTTTCAACACATTATCAAGCAGAGGTAGTGATGCATAGGGGGATCTCTGTAAATTATACTGGAAACATTCTACGTATTCTTCTAAAGTTTCATTTGGTCTGGCCATCATTTGGAAAATTTCATCTTTTAGTTCTCTCGACCTACAGTAATCTTGATATTTCTTTAGGAAAGATTCTTTCATTTGCTCCCAGTTATTTATGACTCCACCACCTAAACCCATAAACCATCTCAGAGCCACCCCTTTCAAAGTGGAGGGGAACAATTTTAATTTCTGGGGGTCAGTGGTGTAATCGTATCCTCTACATAGCACATTGAATTCAAATAAGAATGCATCGGGGTCCTCTCATGTAAGTCCATGAAACGTCGAGATGTGTTGAAGAGGGATCGCTTTCATGGGCGCATTTGCTGTAGAATCTACTGTAGGATATTGCAATGTAGAAGTTTGAGTATTTTGCTGATTTTGCGCCATAGGATCAAATATATGCCAATAACCTTCCGGAATTTCTAGGAGGGTGTTCCTAGGTTGAGAAGGAACGACCTTGGTAGGGACTGTTTTAATAACACTTCCCTTATCTGGAATTTCTATCTGAGGGAATGGGGTGCCTTCAATACTAATTTTGACTGCGCTCCCCTTATCTGGGTTGTTTAACAGTTGGATTATCCCAGGAGGAGACCTTGGCTCTCCTATTTCCCCTGTTTCCCCTTCTCCTTCACAAAGGTTGCTTAAATTCCCTTCTTGCAGTCGTTCTGACACAAAATTTTCAATTTCTTGAAAGTCTTGTTCATCAGTCTGACTATGCACCTCAGCAAAGGCTCCAGATGGTGATGCTGTGGCTTGAATGGAGCTAGTAGGTTGTTTAGAATTAATCTTTCTGGGGCCTATCGACGGCTGAGATTCAGTTTTCTTATAGATTTCGTCTATGAAGGTTGTTCGGCCAAGGGTCACCAGCCCTTTGGCTTTTTCGGGTTTGGTTGGAAGTTTGATGTTCTTTTCTAGCTTTTTTTGCTTAGTCATGCACTCTAAAAACTACTAAATCCTATTCAACCAGCAATTCTGCTAAGAGAGCGGACGGTGGAGTAGGGCTTTTACATGCTTCGTACGCAGGTTCTTACCTTCCGTTTTTAAGATCCAACTCCCCCCTAGCAGATTTGCGCACTACTCTATAAAGGGCAAATGGCTATACTCTTTCCCTGGCAACGGCGCCAAAATGTAGAGCTATAACTAGGGTCTCTCACACATCTAATTATTCCACATTAATAAATCAATCTGGGAACGTTTTGTTATTGCAAAGAGTAACTCAATCCGAGGCTATTTGTCTGAGTAATGCTTAGTAGTATAGTGTTCAGAAGATACAAAAGAAAACAAATGCTAAGCTGTAGCTAAGCTAACCCAAAAGATAGAATCACACAAGACAGTTGATCAGTCAAGGGTACGGAAGCAATAACCCATCCCTCTAGAAACTGATAAAAAGGAAATTAGAGCATGGACCATGGGTCTGGGAGCTAGGCAGCATCTGCTGAGGCTCACTACAGCCTTAGACCTTCTCTCACACCAAAACAACAAAGACAAGTAAATAGAACGGCAGAAAGTAAAATGGAACAGCAAAACGGAAATGGAACAGCAGTAAATGGAATGGCAGTAAATGGAACAGCGGTAAATGGAACAGCAATAAATGGAACAGCAATCGAAAGAACTAAATCTCGCGAGTTAAAACCAACTGATTCACACTCTTCAAGCAATGTGGATAAGATATACTTTATGAAACATCATTCATTGAAAAATTATGGAACAACAATAATCAACCATATATACATGCTCTATAATAATATAGTAATCTGAGAATGAAAGATGATATAACTATGTTTCTAAACAGAGTAACATTACTTTCAAGTCCCAACAAGTATTATTTCACATGGATCCAATGACAGTAACATTCATACCGACACTCTGTCACAGAAATAGCTGATTAAAGACAAAATTCAACCTTGAATAGATCCAATTATACAGTGCAGAGTCATTACATGGAGAAATCATTCATATATTGATCATAACGAAGCATAGCATATCATATGAAAGATGTATTAGATTACTGAGTAATAGAGATAAACAAACCACACATAAATCACATTATAATGATACAAAAGCAAGCGTCCTTCGGAGCCGGGCCCTTAGCTGCCAACGGTACACCGCCTTAGATTACTCCAGACACAGAGATGAAATAAACACCAAGTCTTTTATATTAATGCATCAACAAATGTATAACAAAACCAAGTCTCAGTGAGACTCGATGATCAAAGTTTTGTTCTGAAACTTAAAATTATAAAAAAAGTAGTCCCCCCCCTTTTTCTCAATGACGTTGTTCCCTTATATAAGAGTAACGGCGGAGATGTCTAGATAACAAAGATAAATAAAACAGCGATCCTTCAGGATCGAAGATCCTGAGGGATTCGCCAATCGGTTAATCCTTCACTTTTCTTCCTCGCGTTCGCCGACTCGGTATCCCTCCTTCCTTTCCTGGGCTATTCAGCTCTGATTTACTCGATCTTGTTCGCATCTGGTTCCCCTCTGGAGGGACAGCAGTTATTCTTCCTCTTTTTTCCACTTTTGGACGGCAACGCCTTGTTTCCACTTCTTCCTGCATATAAAAACGACAATTATTAGTAATTGAGCTTCCCTTGTTAATTCTTACATATTTTATTAAAATCCTTTATCTCTTTTGAATTCACAATGTAGAAAAGGTTACAAATATTACTGAAAAGCCACTAAATTGCTTGTCAAAAGCATACCTTTCAAGTACTCCACAACTAGTAGCAGAGGCATGCTTGTGTTCCTATGTGACCCCACCGGGGTACTGTCCAGACCTATTGGTAGCCGAGCAACACTAGAGATGAAACTAAGACTTTGATGACCATACTGCTTGTGCACCAATATAGCCCTCAACCCCAATCAAAACATCTGTGTTGCCTTTCCTTAGAATGTGTGTTAATTGACAAAGATCTTGGTAGATGCTACATCTTACAATCAAGCTAGTGTGAATCCAAGAAGAACTGAGAACTAAACAATACTTCCGGAGGTGTTAGACTTTCTTTTCATGAACAAGGTCCATTCAGAGAACTGGAGTTCTACCAGTGTGTCTCCAAGTGTTGTAGCGGTTACAACCACCCTCCAAAAGTGTTGTAGCTACTACAACCACCCTCCAAAATTTTGCCTTAGCTTCATTTTGGAGTCTCCCTTCCCACCTTCACAACAGCCTGCCTTGTTTCATCAAGTTCATAAGCTTCAGTTTTTTTCTTGCACAAAGGCAGCCTATCGATCACAACCCGATGCACTCCCCTCATAAGTTGTTCACCCGGACTTGGTCCAACTACAGGTTGAGTAGCTTCCCCAAGAAAATTTCACATTTCTGGAGGGAAACCATCCTTCCCTCCAGAAATTGCGTAATCATGTCTGGCAGTTTGCTGGGCTCCAAGATTGCACAATCTTTCCACTCAACACTCCCAACAGGAATTGCGCAAGTTTCCCTGGAAGGAATTGCGCAATTTTACCCAGCAGGACTACTCAACCAATAATTTGTGCAAATATAGGAAAAAATTAGCTGCTCTACCTAGAAAGTGTGCAAATCTCATGGGCAGTCGACCCAACTCCTAGCCAGAAATGTGCATTTCCTCCATGCAGTCAAGCTATCTCTTGCATGTGCAGCTGACTTGATGGGTTCCCTCCAGTATCGAGAAATATAGAGTTGCGTGCATGGGATGCTTCTCCCAAGGAAACATGCAAAGGCATCCCTTGTTTAAGGGATCTATTTTTAGAAGTCAGAAGTTACATGCAAGGATCAATTCAAAAACCTCCCACCAAGTCTCACTTTCCCTAGATTTGAGGCATGCACGTCACAACCTCGATGTTATCAAAACACATGAACCAGATGTTGCAGAGCTCTTTCCTCACATCAACCTTACGGCTTTGACATCCCACATCACATCTAGGGGCAATCGGCACATTCAACTCAACTGTTTTGGGGTAAGCTCTCCTCCCATGCCTTGTGTCACATTTCTATCACTTTTTGTGTTTTCACTTGTATGAGTATTGTTTTCTTGTTTTCTTTGAACGCTTGTTGTTGTTTACATGTATATTAGCTTGTTCTAGCACCGTTTTAGTTTTTTTCAACATCTCACTGCTATCTCATGAATGAAATTGTTTTTCGCAAATAGTCATCGATTCAGCAACTCACCTCACCCACATGCATGTTGTTCCATTTTCTGAATCTTTCATTCATCATTTTCATGCATGATCATTCCCTTATGCTTACACTTAGTATCAGCATGCATTCACACTCACATTCACCTTCAGTTGCCCGTCGATGAGTCTAGCCAACCTCGGTCTGGACTCTGCCCCACCCAGAGCCTCACCAAGACAACAATGTGCAATCCTGAGAGGGAAGGCTCTTGCTTCCTCTCCATAAATGCACATTTATGCTCAGCAGCTATTCCCCAGGTTTGCTTTGCACAATCGTGAGGGACAGTGACTATTGGCCAAGAAAATTGCGCAATGCAGTCACTGAGCCTGCAACCATTGCCAGTGGAGATTGGGCATTGCACAATCCCAGAAATCAGTAGCCAAACTGGAGTGTGCATTGCTTAGTTCCAGTAGTCAGGCAGCCTCCTAGCAACCCAGACTATGCCTTATGTAGTCTTGGTAGTCAGTCTCCCTACCTCCTAGCTGAAATTGCGCAACCTTCGTGATCAGTCACACAGGTATGTTGCAAGTCAGTTCTCAAGTTCATTTTGGTTTTCTACTGATAGATTTCTTGTCATGAGTGTTTCCATGTCTCCAAGTATTGCAAGTGTTCATCTGTGTGTCAGCAGTTCAAGTACAATTGTTTCCAAGATAGCAGAGTCGAAGACATTGTTAAGAGCGCACTTGGAGATGCAATCGATCAAATGTATATGAGCTTGCCTACTCATGAAGACATCAAGTTGTTCATAGACAAGAACATCAAGATATCATAGTAGGCAACATCATGAACAACAACTGAAGGCAACATACTGAATGCAACAAATGCAACGGATGCAATGAATGCAAGAGGAAGGTTGTTGACAACACAAAGACAGAACAAAGTTGCAAGATCAAGCAGATCCAAAGTCTGTCTTCATGCTATCTTCATGTCGCATAGTCACCTCGTAGCCTGACTCTCCAAATTTGCATGTGCTGAAGCAACAACTCAAGGAATAACATGAAGATGCACAAATAGACGAAAGAGTTGCAGCAGGAATAGGAACAACAGTGGGCACAACACCCACGGATGAAACTGCGTCGGTACAAGTTAAAGATCCATCCTGGTAGTTGTCACAGAGCAGAGATGGTGAGAAGTGTTTTTGATCACCTACAAGGGATTCATTAGCATGCATGCCATTGTGCACATGCATGCAATCCAACCCACTCAACACACCCACCAAGGCGAAGACAACAAGCAAGTCCAATTGGAGTTGAACATGTACTTCAACAAGTTGATGCACATGACCACCAACACACAATTGAAGATCAGCACAAACATTATGCATCAGTGTGTTGTCGGTTCAACCACACCCAAGAAGACCATGCGCATGTTCGTAGATGAGTTGGATAAGGGGTCGAACCAATGCACTGGTTGCAACAGAGGTAAGAGTTCACTTCAACAAGATGTCACAATGAGGTGCATGTGCACCAACACGGATGACCAATCTTGGCATCAGCTCACCACCTTCACCATCACAAGCACGTCAAAGAGTTGGTCTCATCATAGCGGACCGAGTGTCAGTGATTTCTTACATGGCTTGCTCAATCCATGTTGTCTCACATGAGTACATGTGCATTGTAATGTTGATTCATGTCAAGTGTAATTCAAGTGTCAGTAGTTGGATGTAACAGTCATAGAGTAGGTGAAGAGTCATGAGGGTAGTTGAACTATCACAAAGGGGAATGTCAAGGGTCAAGCACCCTTTGCTATAAATAGTTCATCATAACTAATTGTATAGGCTTTTGGTCAGCCAAGCTTCTAATAAGACTATACTAGAAAGATCTTGGACAATATTGTAATGCGATTGGCTTCTCCACTCCACGAAGCTAGTTCATCTCTTTGGAGGAGCAGGCAGATGTGGTTGTAACATTCCACTGTTGGGGCTAGTGGGTTTACATGGATGTATTGTATGATTGTAACTTATACTTCTTTATATAATAAGTGCCAATACATTTTCACACATGTATTGTATATGTTGTAAGACTAATCTTTAACACTTGTAATGCATGTCTCTTTAACCGTGTTCTACATTTGAACTGATTCATTTGTTGTAATGCATAATCTATTAATGGAAATGTGTTTAATATGCTGTTAATGTTGTCTCATTCATGTCAACTACTTTGTCGTACATCAGATAGACCTTTCACATGAACCTTGATGTAACAACCATTTCACTCGTTCGGACTGATCCGTGAGTGTTGTACGTGTTATCTTAACTTGTATGTTGTGACTACCGCGTCCAAGTGGACTGCTCCGTTGAAAGTTGTGTATGTCCTGTGTGTTGTGTGTTCCTAGACGAGTTGGGACTAATCCCTTTCAACTTGGAACTCACCTTCATCCTCATCTCAATCCACCTGCGTTAGAAACTCTCATACACCTTCCTTGACTCACTACAACAGTCACACCCTTGCTACTGACAGAGTTATCTTACTTGCCTCTATGTGACATCGTGGTCAAGGCATTGCTTTATGACCCACTGTTGGGACTCCTACACCAAACGGTCTGAGGTCTAATTGGGACTTCTTACCACGGAGATCCCCTTACATATTGGTGGGTCCAACACCGTCAATAGGAAGTATTTTCATTTCTTGCAAATTTGGATGCATGCATAGATTTTAACATCAATACCTTTCCTAATTACCTGAATATAGTTAGTTATTAACAGTCTTGTTTCATTTTGAGTGATGGGCAGTTTGAGGAGTACAACAAGATGATATATCTGGATGCAAACATCCATGTCTTTGACAACATTGACCATCTCTATGAAAGGCGAGACGGATATTTTTATGCAATGATTAATTGCTTCTGTGAGCAGACATGGAGTCGCACTCCACAGTGCAAAATCAGATACTTCCAGCAGTGCCCAGAGAAGGTATCATTGCCTGTGGAATTAGGGAAATGACCCTCTCCACAGTTCAATGCTAGAATGTTCGTGTTTGAGCAGAGTCAGCTAACCTTCGACTGCCTTTTTGAAACTCTGATGGGCACTATGCCAATGCCCTTCACAGAACAAGTCTGCATCTATTCTCAGTTTCAGTCAGGCTCATCTAAAATTTTGTTTGGTTTACTGGACTCGATTATGACTAAATTGTGGTATATGTATGTTTTGTAGGATTTCTTGAACATGTTTTTTGACAAGATATACAAGCCCATCCCCTTGGTGTACAATCTAGTTCTAGCCATGTTGTGGCAACATTCCTAGAATGTTGACTTCGACACTGTCAAAGTTGTTCACTATTGTGCTGTTGTAAGCTTTATTTTCACTCAAAATTTCTACAATTGCATTTTCACTCAATTTCTGCAATTTCATTTTCGATATAAATAATATGATTCATATATGGAATACGAGATCGATGTTCTAAGCATGCAGGGTTATGTGCAAGGATCGAAGTCATGGAGGTACAGTGGGAAGGAGGAAAATATGGAGAGAGAAGATATAAAGATGTTGGTGCACAAATGGTGGGACATACATAATGATCCCTCTCTCAATCATTTTGGATGGGAAATTGCGTATCCAACTTCAGAGGCGGACAAAAAATCCAATGATCAGCAATGAGTGATTGCCAATTCATTCCTTGTTGCATTGCCAACAAACCCAAACTTAGTGCCTGCACCACCCGCAACTTAGGAGATTTCAAATTTCTAGAAGTCGTGTGTAGTGAAATATATGTGTATATTTTTAATCCATTAGAAGACGTGGGGACATTTTTTTGCATATGATACGGAAGATCATACTGTATATACTCAAATATCGATGATTTTGTTGTTGCGCAACTACACTACTTTATTATTGACTGTAAATTAATTCAATTATTATTTGTAAAAATACAAATTTCTATTTGTATGAATTGATGTCCATGGTTATTCTTTTATTTGCTCCATTTTTTAATTTAATCATACATCAACGAAAAATATTAAACCCATAAAATTTGATTTGCTTATGAATTATTATAAAACTTATAAAACTTGGGATAGCACTGATTTTTTTTTAAGCATGTGATGCAAAGTCATATTTGATGATTAGCTATCTCATTTTTCTTCTGAAAATGATTTACCAGTTGCAAAAAAGTCCTCATAACAATCACACTTTTGTTTCCTGAAATAAAAATAGGTAGAAACTCAGCTCATCAAAGTCTGTAGAAATCATATCATGCATCTCGGCCCTGTGGAAACCCTTATGGCGTTAAACCTTAATGGACTGACGATCTTATGCCCTGAATCTTGGCTCATTAGATCCCTGTAGAAATCCTATCAACGTCAACCCTAACAAGCCTGCAAGCACTAAAGATGCATCCAATGTCGTTAACCTTTCTCAGTGTTTCTCTATGACCGCATAGGAGAATCTCAGAAATCTACTTACCTATCACTTCCTTAGCGATATGCTCCTAGAATCTTTGCAGCTTTACCCATATGACCTAAGACGACTGAAATTCTTTGTCTCATGAGTCCTGTAGAAACCCTTATGATGTTTATCCCTATTGGACCGATGACCTTTTGACCTGTTTTCCGGCTCATTAGAGACCTACAGAAACCTATCGGTGACATCCTTATTGGCCCTGTGAGCCCTGAAGACACATCCAATGTAGTATCTTTAATTGATTCGCAATGTTTTTTCTATGTGGGAGTCAGAGTACCTCGGTTACTTATTACCCTATGGCATATTAGTAGCTATACCCAACTGAAAAATAGCCTGGTTTTTTTTGTAGTGGTGGTCATCTACTTGCTGCTAGTTTTTCCAGCATTGATAAGATGACTCCCTCGCTTGATGAAAGGTCACCAGGAGAATCCCCTAAAGCCAACTCTTCTTTCCTCTCAGATATTTTGGGTATACCAGGCCGGATCTCTCTTAATGATAGTAGGGGGCAGTATGCTGAGGAGGAGGACAACCCAATATGCACTAGTCAACACCAATCTGCAGAGGAAGTTAGGCAAGAGTCTGGAACGGGAGGAGAGGGATATTCTACAAAGCCCCTCAATCCCAAGCAAAGGAGTTCCCAGAATCACATGAAGGCATCGTCGGCCATGAAAGAACTTACCCTAGGACTTGATATCAACATGGATAGAGTCAAATCCCTATCTAAGACGACTAATCTTAGCTACGTCAAGATTCCTTATGAACAACTACTAATTTGGATCAAAGAAAGCTAAAATCCAATAGTTGGATACAAGTCAATAATTAATATTCTGGTAAATTAAATAACTAGTTGCACTTTCATTTTATATCTGAGGTGGACCTGGAGCTCATTCTTGTGAGAACATGGTTCATAGGAATTGGTTCGCTATGGCTTCAGCAGTGGCTCCTATCTTTCTTCCCTAGGACTGATCCACAATACTTCAAGCATTTATGGGTTTTACTTCTAGGTTTTCCACTTGAACTTTGGTCAAAAGAAACCATAATGAAGGTTGAAAACTCCTTGGGCAGATTCATTTTCTTTGATAAAGCTTCCTTATTTGTTGAAGACATTGATCGAAATAGATACCTTTGAGGGCTTACTTGAAACCCTTAAAATTTCTTTGGGAGATAAAATTATTTTTCAACCTTTGGATTATTGGAAGGTACCTTTCAGGTGTTTAAACTATCGAGGTGTCAAGCATTTAATCAACACTTGTGCAACACCCTTGCGGCCACGAGAAGGTACTAAAAACTCTGGGAAGGACAGACCTTCATCACATCTGGGTGATCAAAATTACAGAAGAACACGAAACACTGCATGGGATCCTTCTCGGAAACACCTCAGTACAACAACTACTCAATCATCATATCAAACAACATCTGCATTAGGAATCCAGAATGAAACTATGATATTGTCCCCATCGTTAAACCTGGGACTGCTAAAAGCGAATGGGCTTCTTGTCGAGACTATGCTTAGAGGGGATGATACTAGTACAATAGACAAATCCAGCTCTATCCAATTATCCGGACCACTTCTGGATGATGGTCCTCGCTCTATCAACCCCCTCAGTTGGCAATGAAAAATAACAAGTAAGTCTTCTTCTGACTTGGTTATGTTCATTGAAGAGCTATCAACTGAGGATATTTTATTAATTGACGGTTTATAGATGAATGTTGTTCACAATTTATCTAATTTTCCATCTTTACCTATTTCAAGCAAAGCAACTTCTATCTTGCATGAAAATCCATTGCAATCTCTTGAATCTGACAAACAAAATTTTACATCCTATACTCTCTATCATAACCCATTCTTCCACATAATGGAAAATCTATGGCATCCATATTCAATGTATCTCTCAATTCTCGTAGTTGAGAACCCTCTACCCCCTTTAGTGTGGATGCTTCGGCCCTATCCAACACAACCCCTTGACTTCATAGAGGGATGCCCTTAAGGTGCCATTGGTTCCCACCTTTCCTAAGACTTCCTCTTATGATAATATTTTGCCGAAACCCTCCTTTTCTTTCCAAAATGTCACGATTAGGACTAATAAACGAAACAAAAAATCTCCAGTTAGGGAGGGCCTCTCCCCGTAGTGAATCTTGGGTGGTTTAAGCCTCACACTAACTGTTAAACCATGCACTACTTCTTGGGCCCTTAGAGCATAATTGCCTTCACCTTCCTACTCTTAATGATTATTTTATCCCTTAATATTCAAGGGGTAGCCCCCCCCCCCCCCCCCCCCCCCCCCGCAAAAAAAAGGCCTCTTTTAAGAGACTACTTGACCTTCATCATCCCTCTATCATCTTACTTCAAGAAAATATGGTGTCAAGCATAAAGGCTAGAGAGTCTTTCAAGAAGATATGCCCGAATTCACCCTCATGTGCCATTGAATCAAATGGTATGAGGGCCTCTTTTAAATTTTTTTCATCCATTGTTGGCATCATTCTTAAAGGTCACTTCAGGTGTTTAGCCTCTCCCATCACTCTAGTGAATTGTTATGGCCCATACAGTGACATGGAGAGTTTCTGGGACCACGTACAAGCAAACGGTCTGCTTGAGGATCGCTCTCTACTTATGGCAAGAGACCTAAACTTAACTATTCTAGATGGTGAATCTTGGGGTACTAAATCTTGACATGATCCACTGATCCACTATTTCTGAGCTATGTTGATTGATCATTATCTCCGTGACTTAGCTCCTTTTCCCTTGGCTCCCACATGGAGGTGTGAAGTAGGAAAGTGTTCCCTCTGTGAACAGAGGCAACCTCTCGAGCCCTACAGTGGGTCTAGTCACAGAAAAGAGAAAACAACAATTGATTCCCTTAAATAGTCATCATTAGAGGCATACCTCAAACCGGTGGTTGATGAAGTTTCGTTGCGTTGCTCCAGCTTCCATTTCTTTCTCCTCAATGAGAAATCAATCTCAAACACCACAAGAAAACAACAGAGCATGTAACCGAGAACAAAAATGATCTATTTATTCATAAAGTCAAGAAATCACAAGCTATCGAGTAAATTACATACAAGACATAGGGAACCATCATTTATTGTATTAATAATGAATCAAGAGCAAAGCTTACAACCAAGCCTTGATGTCGCAAGCCTTCTCGGAGGGTCTAGCCAGTATGTTCCTTGAAGCATTCACTCTCAAGAATGGGTCTCCCAAATAGACAATATCTCTCTCTCACTCACAAGCTTTAATACAAAGTTAAAGCATTCCACAACCTCTTACCAAGCTATTAGCAATCACACACTTGTCACACTCACACCAAGCTATCTACTAAACTCAAAAGAACTAGCAGCACTGCCCCAACTAAAGAACTAGCTATTAGCTTGATCATAGCAATGGTGAGAGTTTTTATAGGAGGAGGAGCCTCCATGAAACGAGGGAGAGGGAGATTATCCTCAAGGGAAGTTGCACAAGAGGCGGAACCACCATCCCAGAGGTGGAAAGGTGACCCAAACTGACCCAACAACCAGCTCTAGAAACATCCAGAAGACCTATTGTTTGAACAAACTCACCAAATTTGGATCATCGCTAGCCGTGAACTAAGTCTTCGCGACAGCATCACAAGGAGGCAATGCATGTAGACCAATCGTCGCGATAAATAGCTAATAGCCTCGTGTCGGGCCTTGAAATTTGACCATTGCAAGAAATAGGTGTACACCTGTGACGGGGTCGTGATGAGACCGTTTATGACAGGGTACTGTCACATATATTAAGAGTTTACTCGTGATGAGGCAGAAACTTAGGGAATGAGGGTCAAATTGCAGTATCAGAGGGCATTTGCTTAATCTTCTTACATCAATGGGAAGATATGAACATGTTTATTTGACACATGACACAACAGAGGGACTGAGATGAGGACAGTGACAAATTAATGTGTAGCAGATGCCCCCTAAAGCATGAAGCCCAAGAGAGTGGGAGGGGTGAAATGCTTTATGAAATTGTCTGGACTAGAATACCACCTTGAAGAACCTGCAGGTGCAAGTACAAATGATATCTCTGATAGTGAAATACATGTAGCCTTGGCATGGGCGCAACCATCCAAAAGACATATGAAAATTGGTTTGTGGTATGGACACAGCCACCTAGTTGACAAGACCATGATAATGATAAAGGTATGGTCGTAGCCATCCATCAAGACTCAGGTATGGTCGCAACCATCCATCAAAGAGTCATGTATGTAATCACGAACTAATCCAAGCAACGCGAACATATGTAATCTTATTTCAAGGTCTTGAAACCCAACCGATCATAGTACAAATTCTAGCATGCGAACGGAGGTGCTGAGGTCGAGCATGATAGAAATTCGCTTGATTACCGGTCAATGATGAAAACCGTTAACAAGTGTGAGAGAAACCACCAATAATGCCAATGGCTCTCAAGGTACTGTCCAGTACAATACACTAAGTGTGAAAAATGAACTGAAGTCGAACACTTGTGGAATCACCCAATTGAAGACCAATGATGAAAGTCTATCATTAGGCATGAAGAACTTGCAATTGAGGCATGCAAGCTCCAAGGTACCGAAAGGGATCTCTAGATCAATCTCTTGGATAACGAGCTGGTGTCGACAGGAGACGATCCGTCGCAGGAGGGCCATAATGTTTCCCCATCAACGATGCGAGATAAGGAACAAGCACTAGATGGTGAAATAGAGCATCAGAGGGGTAAGGGTGTGAACTGCAGAAGGATTATACTCTTGAACATATTGGTGAAACGACTCCAGAATGCAGCAGAATTTTAGTACCAAGGGATCGGAGGTCTGACGGAGACAACATGGATCAAATGGAACGAGACAAAATGGCAACCCAGAACCCCAGAAGGCCAATGAAGATGTATGGATATCCCAACCCGACAAGAAGCAAAAGTGTCAATGTTCAAGAGTGACTAGTTGCTGCAGGAAACCAATGATGACTTCTAAATTTTCCCCCACCTTTGCTGGTGAGTACCTTCAGACGAATCCAACCTAGTGATGTTTAACGAGCCCTAGGGAGGAGAAGCTCGAGTCTCGTCAGGGCGACCAGTCCAATGTCGTCAGGGTTTAATGAGTCTGACACAGGTAAAACTTGGAGTCTTTTTCATGTTTAGAGAGTTTGAAAAGACACAGAAAAGAAAACTCCAGGGGGGTCCTTTTTCGTAAATTTGTGTCTCTCGAGCCCAAAAAAGTAAAAAACAATACCCGAGAGAACCGTTTGACCATTACGATCAAGGAGTACTTTTCGTAATTAGTGGCTCCGATCCAAAAAAAGTAAAAAAGCGATCAAAGACATGTTGTTTCATAACCAGTATCGAACTCGAAATGAAAAAAGTCTGGCAATCTTTTCATGTTTATACAGTCGGAAAAGAGCTGAAAGCGGACCGCCATTTTTATTCTCTTTAATGAGTCAAAAAGGGAAAAATACTCGGTAATATTTTCATCTTTTACGAGTTAGAAAAGAGCTTAAAGGTGCCTCGTCCTAGAGGAACGAGTGGTATAAAGGGTAGCAACTGGTTCCGACAATGGTGGAACTGCTCAAAACATGTAATGGTCAAGAGGCTGGCTAATAAAACCACTCATCACTGTAGTTCCTCAGGAAAGGAAAAACAACCAAGTGAAAACATATGATCATCCAAAGAGATGGCAACAATGGAATGAAACAACCAAGGCTCATCTAGCAAAATTTAGCTGATAAAAACGGCAATCACGAGGTGTAAATCAGGTATGGGTTCATGTTTACACAAGCTTGAACCATGGAGAACTCTGCTTGGAATTGGTTTCATGTTTACACAAGCTTGAAACGAAAAACTATGCTTGTTATAAGTTCGCATGCCCCCAACATAATGACTCAATCGAGGTACATGCCCCCCAAGCTTCATTGCATTCAACGAGGTGGATGGAATGAAGGTTCACTATCGAGATCTTGGAAAGACTTGACTTGGATTTTATGAGATCTTAATCAAAGACTTGATTTGGAAAAGGAGGTGTTTCATTTTTTAATGAGGTTGACACAATAAGAGAACTATCCTCATCACCTTTGTTTCATTTTTTAACGAGCTTGACACAAGACAAGGAACTATGCTCGATGATCCTTGTTTCATTTTTCAACGAGGTTGACACAAGATCAAACTATCCTTGGGACTCCTTGTTTCATTTTTTAATGAGGTTGACACAAGAACAAGAACCGTCCTCGGACTCCTTGTTTCATTTTTTAACGAGGTCGACACAAGATAAGAACCATCCTTGGGACTCCATGTTTGATTTTTTAACAAGGTCGATACAAGGATAGAAATATCCTCGAGACTCCTTGATTCCTGTTCATGGGCCAGATGAAAACATGACGTCCAAGAGATCTTCATTGGACAAAAAATCGCGCTCTAGGAGGGAGACATGTCATGAGTCACAAATGACAGATCGGGTTCCAATGCCCCTAGTACATGATGTACAAGACCATCTGCATGATCATCAGCAGATTCGAAGTGTAGCCACATAATTAACCTATGGTGAGGAAGGTACTACTTGTGAGCAAGAACCGATAGGGGATGATGGTTGTATGAGAGGCATCGGGTGACTAAAGAATGACAATTGATCTATGGTCACCATTCTTTCATCATGCGGAAAACAGACCACATGGAAAAGCGAAGAAACAAGAGCCCCCATGGCATAAATATAATCACGGCCAAGGCGAATACTAAAATCTAAAGCACCTTGGACAACCATTACATCTATATAGATGGTTTTGAATCCAAAGTGACAAGAAACTTTGGGAGGATCCTAAAGGTTGACTAGTTCCTCCGTCAAACACCAATAGATTCTGCGGACCAGCACAAGCTATGGGGAGCCCAAAGCTTGCCAAGTAGTGAAATGCATGAGGCTAACTGACGCACCTTCATCCAAGACAGTGCTAGGTACTACCTTATCATAGGCATGTATTGTAATATGTAAAGGCATGTAGGATGGAAGGTGGAATGCAGTCAAATGACTCCATTCGAAGGAAATGACTGAACTACTTGATGGGGGTATCATATGATTTCTCCCATGCTCAACAGGAACCAAAGAAGGACTCTCTAAATTAGCTGGGATAGGAGGGTCATTATCGGACTCAGGAGAATCTGACAAGATGAGAAGAACATTAGAAATATAATCATGATGTTCTTCCATAATAGAGTGATCAACGGGTGGTGAATCCAAGTCGACACTCTTTCCAACCAATGGTTGGTTAGGAATAGGCTGAGGACAGGCAGGTTCGGGAAAAGGAGGATGAACAAGAGAAGAATCTAAGTTAATCTCTTTGTCAACCAGGAGAGAGTCTGAAGAGATCCTCTAATAACCAACAGGAAGTCAGGGTGAAGAAGTTGTAAGACTTTCCAAAACGATGGAAGCTTTATCCATGAGCGGACAAAAGTGAAGGGGATGGTTGCCTTCACACAGTCTACAGGGGAATCGAATCTTCCCTTTCTTCTTAGTGCTGCCATTTGAGGATTGAACATCGACATGAGCTTCAGAGGATGATGAGGGACGAGCCAGATCATGAGACCATACTTCTAAGATCCTGGGAACGCCAGAACAATCACGAAAAAGATGGTCACCCTTGCATAATTTACAAGGAAACTTAACCTTCCGCAAAGGAGCAGAAGATGTTCCAACCTGAGATGTACTCGGAGCAATAGTTGCACAGGTGGCCTCATGCTTATCAGACTTCTTCTTCTTCTTCTTAATCTCCTGGTTACTAGATGTGGAACTTTCACCAGGCGAGGTAGGAGATGAAGATGAAGAAATAGTTGAAGAAGGCACAGCCTCAACCTTGGAATCATTGTGTCATGATTCAAACGAAGGGGATGGTGGAACATGAGTCATGACGCTCGGAACCACTGAGGTTGAAAACAACCAAACGGGAAAACCAATGGTTAATCCAAGCAAAGACAATGTTGCCATAAATGGAGCACCGGCATTTCCAAATGGTGGAAACAGACCAGGATTTCCATCTGGGGGAAGACCTTGGTTGGTAGACTCAGGGAATGTTGCCATGGGGAACGAGCCTGAAAAAACACTTGCACTGTAATCAAGAACTCGAACTATTACCCTGAATATTTCATGGGCAGTAAATTTTATGACACATGAACAAAATTTGACCTTTTCATGTTTCAAGAGTCAAGAAAAGGATGAAAAGGTGACTCTATGTCTTTTGAGGTTTAATGAGCCTGAAAGGACAAGTGCTCAAATGATCCTTTTCTTTTAAGGAGTCAAAAAGGAATGAAAATGGCTACTCTGGAGAACTACGCAAAAGGTTTACTAAACAACCCATAAAACTGCATATACACCTTGGTGATCAAATGAAAGAGAAATGACCAAGGACTTTCCGTATGGTAGTCAATCTTCCCAAATGTTGTGTTCAATGCATTACAGTTCGTAAGGCAGTAGACACAGCTTCCTATGGATGTAGGATGATAACCTAGTGGGGTCTCCCAATATATACTAGACGATACTGGGAGCACAAGTCCGTACTAGGCAGCTATTGAGTCACAGAAGGAGGAATCACCCAACCTTAAGCAAAAACAATAGTGACTATGTTTAACGACGCCGAAGCACATCTCTAGCCCAGGCCTTTAAATAATGTGCATTAAGTTCCAATGCGTTGTTAAGTTCATTCAGTTAATTTTAGAGTTGATCTTGAATTAGGTTTCAGATTTCAGGCCCTACTGTATGTATATCAAAAACCCTAGGATGCAACTAGAATGAGTAAAGCATCTTTCATTTCAATGAACACCTACTTAAAGGGGGGTAGAAAACTCATTCCCAAGCAAACACAAGTGAATGCAAACACTAAGAAACACAATGCATCAATACACTAATTCACGATGCGTCGATACTACTAATGAAAGATTTAGAGTTCTCTTTTCAATTTCTCAAACGTGAAAATTTGAATGCACATATACTTTCACTTTCATATACTAAATGAATGCAATCTTTTGATTTTGATAGTTTTGAATTTAAAGAGACAAACAAGTGAGTGTAAACTGATCAATCCAAACAATTGTAATCTATGCTTGGTAGTGAAAAAAATCAAATCAATATCAAAAATTGGTTCAATAATTGACACTAAGCGTCAACCAATGAGAAGCAAGCAATGAAAAAGCCTCAAGCAAATCAACAAGATGGTTGTAGATGAACCTTGAACAGACAAGTAACCCAAGAAAATGTTCTCAACGAAACCTCTAAATAGCTAGGTCACATGGTCTAAAAAACACAAGGCTCACTCAATGAAATCAAAGAGATAGTAGCTTAACCAAAGGCCATCAAAACAAGCTAATGAGAGATAAGAAATAGAAGGGGGTAAACAAGGATGGTGGATTCAGGAGGTAAAGCTGTAAAAACAACTTTACAGGAATCATCGCAGGTGTTACACTAACAACTAGAGACTAGTCGCAAGTGTTACACTGACAACTACATACATCGTCACAAGTGTTACACTGACAACTAGATATTAGTCGCTAAAGTACACCTTTTTTAGAGACGGTCTGATTTCAGAAGTCGTCGCTGGAATTAAACTAGCAACCCAAGATGAAAGCCAAATAGTCATGGGTACAACACTAGAACATCAGTGACATCTTCGCGACTATTAGACTATCTTCAGTGACGATCTTAGTTAAGCAAAATACAAAGTAAAATCACCTAAATGACACCAGATTAATCTTCCAAGCAGTAAGGGGAATTCCCAGATTGACCCAGGTAACCCAAAAAACTGATGGTTTAACCCCAAAATTCAAGAGACACTAAATCAAGACCAAACAAAAGCAAACAAGAGAAAAAACATACAAAGGACTCCCTAGCAGAGTCGTCAACTTGTGAAGTAGGAAAGTGTTCACTCTGCGAACAAATGCAACCCCTCTAGCCCTAGAGTGGGTCTAGTCACAAGAAAGACAAAACAACAATTGATTCCCTTAAATAGTCATCGTTAGAGGCCTACCTCAAACCAGTGGTTGATGAAGTTCTGTTGTGCTTCTCCAGCTTCCGTTTCTTTCTCCTTAATGAGCAATCAACCTAAAACACCACAAGAAAAAAACAGAGCACATAACCGAGAACAACAATGATCTATTTACTCATAAAGTCAAGAAAACATGAGCTATCAAGTGAATTACATACAAGACATAGGGAATCATCATTGATTGTATTAATAATGAATCAAGAGCAAAGCTTACAACTAAGTCTTGATGTCGCAAGCCTTCTTGGAGGGTCCAACCAGTATGTTCCTTCAAGCATTCACTCTCAAGAATGGGTCTCCCAAATAGACAATATCTCTCTCTCACTCACAAGCTTTAATACAAAGTTAAAGTACGTCACAACCTCTTACCAAGCTATTAGCAATCCCACACTTATCACACTCACACCAAGCTATCTACTAAACTCAAAAGAACTAGCAGCACTGCCCCAACTAAAGAACTAGCTACTAGCTTGAACATAGCAATGGTGAGTGCTTTTATAGGAGGAGGAGCCTCCATGAAATGAGGGAGAGGGAGATTATCCTTAAGGGAGGTTGCACAAGAGGCAGAACCACCATCCCAGAGGTAAAAAGGCGACCCAAACTGACCCAACAACTAGCTCTAGAAACATCCAAAAGGTCGATTGTTTGAACTAACTCGCCAAATTTGGATCGTCACTATCCGTGAACTGTCTTTGCGATGGCATCGCAAGAAGGCAATGCATGCAGACCAGTCATCGTGATAAATAGCTGATAGCCTCTCGCTGGGCCTTGAAATTAGACCGTTGTGGGAAATAGGTGTACACCTACGATGGGATCGCGATGAGACCATTTACGATAGGGGACCGTCTCGTATATTAAGGGTTTACTCGTGACGAGGCAGAAACTTAGGGAATGAGGGTCAACTTGCAGCATCAAAGAGCATTTGCTTAATCTTCTTACATCGGTGGGAAGATATGAACATGTTTATTTGACACATGACATAGCAGAGGAACTGAAATGAGGACAGTGACAAATTACTGTGTAACAGGAGGAACGTAAAATTGGAGTGGATGGAATTGCAAAGAGGCTAGACAAATTTCTGATGGAAGATTAGCTGGCTAAACACTGGGGCGACTGAAATCCTAGATAGTATAAGATAAATTATTTCATGATCTACCTATTTTACTAGAGCTGGATTATAACAGCCATAAATACTTTTACCCCTTCATATTTAACCATTCTTGACTGGAAGAGGAGCCTTTTATAATTCTGGTGAGAGACTCCTGGCAGAAAGACATCAGTGATAATATAAACTCTACTATGATTTCCTTGACTAGGAAACTTTTTGTGCTCGGGAAGGTTGTTATAACCTAGGAAAAGAATAGAAAATTGGAACTACAAGAGGAATTGATGACTATTGAGACAAAATATGAGCACTTGTCTCAGATCTTCCCCTTAGCAAACTTTCCAGTTGAATTGGCGAAGAGATTAAGTTTGCTGGAAATTAGGAAAAAATAGATTTTAAATTTGGAGTGTGACTTATGGCGACTAAAGAGTAGGGTGACATGGATTAACAAGGGAGATTCCAATACTAAATTCTTCCACAAATATTCAAATCATAGAAGAAATATCAACACCATATGGGAATTGGAAACTGTAGAAAGGAAGAAGGTCAAAGTACAAAAGAATTGAAGATGGCACCTTCATCACATTTCTTCAACCTCTTTAGAGATCAGGGAACATCAAGTATTAACCCTAGCTACAACTCATTCAACATTACCCTCGCTTTTTCAGTCAAGGGGATTATATCTGAATTGACAGTCCTGTTTCAGTAGAGTAAATCAAAGAGGTCCTTAAACACTTTGCCAAAGACAAAAGTCTTAGACCGAATGGATGGATGGCCGAACTTTTCCTCTATTTTTTTGATCTGATGGGACCCAATCTTCTAGAAATGGTGGAAGAATCTAGGACCATAGGGGAAGTTTCTGAGGCAATCAATGCTACTTATATTGCATTGATCTCTAAGACCTCCAAACCCAAAACCTTCCTAGATTAGAGACACATTTCTTTGTGTAATATGGTTTACAAAATCATTAGGAAGGTGATCTCAAATAGGATCAAGCTTCTCCTTGCTGTGAAAATATCCCCTAACCAATTTGGATTTCTAAATGATAGACATATACATGAGGCCATTGGGATTTCACAAGAGGCTCTTCATTCTATTAAAACCATAAAACATAATGCTTTGATTTTTAAAATTGATTTAAATAAAACATTTGATAAAGTCAATTAGACTTATCTTAGACTAGTCCTTCTTTAGATAGGATTGGCATTGGAGGTCATCAATTGGATAATGGCTTGTGTGACCTCAGAAAATCTCTCAATATTAATCAATGGATCTCCCTCCAGAAACATTGCTTTTTCTAGAGGCTTTAGACAAGGATGTTTGTTGTCACCTATTCTATTTCTACAGGTAATGGAAGGATTGAGTTGCCTCCTCTTGGAAGAAAAACAAAAGGGAAACATCACTGGTATAAAAATTTCTTCAAACTATCACATCACACATATTCTATGTGTGGATGATGTCCTCTTTATGGGTATAAGCACTCTTGCAAAATGGAAATATTATTACAAATCTATCAATTTTTTCTGCAACACTACAGGTATGGAGATAAACTTGAACAAATCAACCTTCCACTACTATTCTATCAATCTAGATAACTTGTCAGCTACTCAGACTTTTCTTCCCCTTCAATTGATCACTCTAGAAAGTGGCTTTAGATATCTTGGTTATTTTCTTAAACTAAATGACTACCATATTGGAGACTGGAAATTGTTGATCAGGAAATTAATCTTTGGTGCTATAGTTGGCTTTCATTAGGGGGCAGAATGATTCTTGTCAAATCAATTCTGGAAAACATCCCTGTTTACTAGCTGTCTTTACCTAAGATTACCTCTTCCACTCTAAATGTTATTAGACAATTAATTTTCAGATTTTTATGGTCAGGGAAACACTCCAAGGTAGGATTTCATCTTTCCAGCTAGAAATCATTATCTTCTACTAAGCATCTTGAAGGATGGGGTTTCAAAAACCTCTCTTGTTTGGCCAAAGCCTTATCTCTTAAAAAATTGTGGAGAGCCTTATTTGGTGAGGGGATATGGAGTCAAACTATAAGAAGGAAATATATACAACAAAATCCCATGGTGGACTAAATCAGAAATTATGCAAAATAAACAATCAAAGTAGGCTCTATAGTATGGAAAGCCTTCATAGCTTCTTTTCCTTACCTCTTTAGCCGGCTTTCTTGGAAAGTTGGGAATGGCGGAAAAGTTATTCTAGGTAAGGATCCCTTTATTGGAGGGGAGCGAGTCTATAAGTTCTCCCATGAATTATCCTCTCTTCTCACCTCCAAAGCGTTAATCTACCTATATGACATCAAATCAGGGGACTCTTCTCGGTATAGCATAAATTACTAGCTTTGTACAACAGATTTGGACTAGAAGATAACCTAGCTGAGGAATGGACACATTTCACATCAGAACTATATTTAAACAAAGTTAAGCTATACAACTCAAAGGACTTATTAATTTGGAGTTAGGACACAACTTCTAGGGAAGTAAAATCACACTTGGCTTATGAAGTTATAACATCGAGTCAGAAGTTGAACCAATCAATAAATGGTGGAATAATTATATTTGGAAATGGCACATCCTAGAAAAAATAAAATGATTCTCTTGGTTTGTCCTCCATAACAAATTTTTAACTTGGGATAATCGTCAAAAGAGAGGTTTTATTAGACCAAACTGATGTAGTCTTTGTAATCAACATGAAGAAACTGTAGACCACTTGTTTACAGATTGCCATATTTCATAGGAAATTTGGGATAATGTTTTCATGATGATGGTCAACAACACCTGCATCAGATGGTCCTCCTTTGAAGATTCACTCCAGTTTTGGACCAAAAAATCAAAATACCTTGGTCCTCTCCCCATCTTTTTGGCCTGGGGTATTTGGCTCCTCAGAAATAGCATCATTTTTAGGAATGATAGAACTGTCCCTCTTTCTCAATCTTCCAAAATTATTTCTCACTTCAAAGACTATATCCATGAATTCCCCATAAATTTTTCTGGAAGACAAAATTTTCCTCTGATCCCTTCAGATGTTCCTATTGGTTTTTTCGACGGGGCTACACATGATAATCAGGGTGGTGGAGGGGGGTTGATCAAACTACCTAAGAACCAATCCATACTATATAAAATTGGTATTGGTCCTGGAACTAATACCAAAGCATAAATCATTGCTTCTTAGACCCTTATGTAAATTTCAAAGTTTAGAAACATAAGAAATATCATGATCTTGGGGGATTCAAAATGCGTTATAGATTGGCTTACAGTTGTAGCCAAGCTAGAGCTGTTAAATTTAGCTACCTAGAAAATCAGAATTGGATAAATCAAAGGTTTCTTCCAGGATATCCACTTTCAACATATCTATAGGGAATACCACAATTGTGTAGACATGTTATAAAAAAGAGCGTTACCACTGGCGTCTGGACACATTAAAATTGATGAATTGTCTTATAGTCAGATTATAAATACTTTCCACACTTCTCTAGAACAACTAGATTGCCTTATAGCAATCCAACAGGAGTAGAAGAAAATAACACTTCAAAGAGATATGAAAACAAAAAAAAATCTTCTTCAGAACACAAAAAAAATTACAGAAATCAAACAGATATGCACATTTTTCCTTTATACAAAATATACATAATATTTCTCCTTCCTTTATTTAGAATATAGTCAACTTGCATATCATTGTAATTGATGTAACCAAAATGATGCATACTGCCAATATGTTTTATGCACTTACATAGGCATTACAAATTGATGTAAACAAAATGATGCATACAGCCGAGATTTTTTATGCACTTACGAAGGCAGTAAAAAAAATAGTATGAATCAGAAAAACATGGAAGTATAAAACCCTCTTACAGGGTGAAATGACATGATATGCAGAATTGTTGTTGTGACCCTCAAGACTGGGGAGAAATATTAGTCGTTCTCAGCAGAAAATGTAATTTTTTATTCGAAATGAATAACAAAAAAGTAATTATTTTAAGATGAAAAAAAATCACACCTTTGTTCCCACATTAAGCCTTT
>APFE030474346.1:1726-16143 GCA_000404065.3 Pinus taeda
AATTGTATAAAATGTTTAGGGTTTAGGGTTTTAAAATGTTACAAAATGCTTGCTAAATTGTAATAAAATGCTTAGTTTTTAGGGTTTATAACAATTTAGTAAATTCTTTAAATAAACACTTAAAAAAAAAGTTACAAACGCTTGTTAAAATGTTATAAAATACTTAGGTTTTGGGGTTTAAAATGTTATAAAGTGCTTTTGGTTTATGGTTTAGGTTGGGGGTGTGGGTATTAGGGTTTAGGATTTATGGTTTATAATGCTTTAATAAATTCTTTTAATAAACAATTATAAAAAAGTTAAAAAATGGTTTTTAGTGTTTAGGTTTTTTTGGGGTTTTTAAGGTTTAGGGATTTTTTAGGGTTTAGCGTTTTTTAAGGATTAGGGGTTTTTAGGGTTTAAGTTTTTTTATGGTTTATGGCTTTTGGGGCTTTTGGCGTTTATGGATTTTTACGGTTTAGGGCTTGGGGTTTAAGTTTAAGGGTTTAGGGATTAAGGGTTTAGGGTTTTATAGCACTTTAAAGTAAATCGGTTTTGTAAAATTAGTTTTAAATAAAGTTACAAACACTTTTTAAATATGTATAAAAAATGCTTAAGGTTTAAGGGTTTGGGGTTTAGGCTTTAGGTTTAAGGGTATTTAAGGTTTGGAGTTTAGGCGTTTAAAGAGTTTATAATACCTAGTAAATGCTTTTTCCAAGCTTTAGGTTTTAGGGTTTAGGTTTTATAAGACCTTATTAAATGATTTTAGTGTTTATCCTTTAGGCTTTAACCATTAAGATATAGGGTTTGGGGTTTGGGGTTTATGCTTTAGGTTTTATAATACTTTAGTAAATTATTTAAATAAACACTTAAATAAAAGTTACAAAACACTTTCTGAAATGATATAAAATTCTTAGTGTTTAGGGTTTACCGTTTGCGGTTTACGGTTTGGGATTTAGGGTTTTGGGTTTAGGGTTTAGGTTTTAGTGTTTATGATTTATGGTTTAGGATTTATAACACTAAAGTTAGAAAACACTTTTTACAATCTTAAAAAAAAAAAATATTGTTTAGAGTTTATGGTTTAGGGTTTAAGATTTATAACTCTTTAGTAAATTCTTATAATAAAAACTTAAAAGTTTAAAATTCTTTTTAAAATGTAATGATTAGGGTTTAGGTTTTAGTGTTTGGGGGTTTACGGTTTTGGGTTTAAGGTTTAAGGTTTATAACGCTTTAGTAAATGATTTTAATAAACACTTAAATAAAAGTTACAAAACACTTTTTAAAATGTTATAAAATGCTTAGGGTTTAGGTTTTAGGGTTTATAACACTTTAGTAAATGCTTTTAATAAACACCAAAATAAAATTTAGAAAACAGTTTTTAAAATGTGATAAAATACATAGGGTTTAGGTCTTAGCATTTTAGGTGTAGTGTTTGGGGCTTAGGGTTTAGGTTCTATAACACTTTAGTAAATTATTTTAATAAACACTTAGATAAAAGCTACAAAACAATTTTTAAAATGTTTTAAAATGATCAAGGTTTGGGGTATAGGGTATAGGGTTTGGGGTTTACTATTCAGGGATTAGATTTTAGGGTTTATAACAATTTAGTGAATTATTTTAATAAAAAGTTAAATAAAAGTTATAAAACACTTTTCAAAATGTCATAAAATACTTAGGATTTAGGATTTAGGGTTTTGGGTTTAGGTTTTAGGGTTTAGGTTTATAACACTTTAGAAAATGCTTTTAATAACCACTGAAATGAAAGTTAATTTTTTTTTTTTAAATGTTATAAAATGATTAGTATTTAGGGTTTGGGGTTTGGGGATTGGGGTTTAGGGTTTAGGGTTCATGTTTTAGGATTTACGGTTTATAATGATTTATTAAATTGTTTTAATCAACACTTAAATAAAAGTTAAAAAAAACTCTTTTTAAAATGTTATAAAATGATGAGGGCTTAGGGTTTGGGGTTTAGGGTTTAAGGTTTATATTTTATAAGGGTTTAGTAAATGATTTTAATAAACACTTAAGTAAAGTTACAAAGCACTTTTTAATGTTATAAAATGATAGGGTAGAGTGGTTTAGGTTTATAGGGTTTTAGGTTGGTTTAAGGTTTACAAGACTTTAGTAAATTCATTTTATAAACACTTAAAAAAAGTTACAAAACGCTTTTTAAAATGTTATAAAATGCTTAGTGTTTAGGGTTTAGGGTTTAGGTCTTATAACACTTCAATAAATTCTTTTAATGAACACTTAGAAAAAGGTTACATAAAACTTTTTAAAATGCTATAAAATGCTCATGGTTTAGGGTTTAAAATGTTATAAAATGCTTAGGGTTTAGAGTTTAGGGTTTGGGGTTTATAAAAATTTAGTGAATCCTTTTAATAAACACTTAGAAGAAAGTTACAGAACACTTACTAAAAAGTTATAAAGGGGTTAGGTTTGAGGGACACTTTAGTAAATTATTTTAATAAACACTTTAAAAAAGTTACAAAAATCTTGTTAAAACTTTATAAAATTCTTAGGGTGTAGG
This sequence comes from Pinus taeda, assembly GCA_000404065.3. Lineage (NCBI taxonomy): Eukaryota > Viridiplantae > Streptophyta > Pinopsida > Pinales > Pinaceae > Pinus > Pinus taeda. The sequence goes on from APFE030474346.1 coordinate 4,233, forward strand.
TTTTAGGGTTTAGGGTTTATAACACTTTAGTAAATGATTTTAATAAACACTTAAAAAAAGTTAAAAAACTCTTATTAAAATGTTATAAAATGTTTAGGGTTTAGGGTTTTAAAATGTTACAAAACGCTTGCTAAATTGTAATAAAATGCTTAGGGTTGAGGGTTTATAACAATTTAGTGAATTCCTTAAATAAACACTTAAAAAAATGTTACAAACTGTTGTTAAAATGTTATAAAATACTTAGGGTTTATGGTTTATAATGCTTTAATAAATTCTTTTAATAAACACTTATAAAAAAGTTAAAATAACAATTTTTAGGGCTTAAGGTTTTTTGGTGTTTTTAGGGTTTAGGGTTTTTTTAGTGTTTAGGGTTTTTTAGGGTTTAAGATTTCTTGGGGTTTATGGTATTTTTAGGGTTTACAATTTTTTAGGGTTTAGGGTTTTGGGTTTAAGGTTAAGGGTTTAGGAATTAGGGGTTTAGATTTTATAACACTTTAGTAAATGGTTTTAGTAAACACTTAAATAAAAGTCACAAAACACTTTTTTAAATGTTATGAAATCCTTAGGTTTTAGGGTTTGGGGTTTAGGTCTTAGGGATTAGGTTTTTGGGTTTAGGGTTTAGGGTTTAGGTTTTATAACACTTTAGTAAATTCTTTTAATAAGCACTTAAATAAAAGTTACATAACACTTTCTAAAGTGTTATTAAATTCTTAGTGTTTAGGGTTTCGGGTTTAGGGTTTAGGTTTTATGGTTTATGGTTTATGGTTTATGGTTTATGGTTTAGGATTTAGAACACTAAAGTTAAAAAAATCTTTTTAAAATATTAGAAAAAAATTAACCTTTAGGGTTTAGGGTTTAGGGTTTAGGGTTTAGGATTTATAACACTTTAGTAAATTCTTTTAATAAAAACATAAATAAAAGTTTAAAATGTTTGTTAAAATGTTTTAAAATGATTAGGGTTTAGGTTTTAGGGTTTGGGGGTTTAGGGTTTAGGGTTTCGGGTTGATGGTTTAAGGTTTGTAACACTTTAGTAAATGATTTTAATAAACACTTAAATAAAAGTTACAAAACAGTTTTTAAAATGTTGTAAAATTATTAGGGTTTATGTTTTAGGGATTATAACACTTTAGTAAATGCTTTTAATAAATAGCTAAATAAAATTTAGAAAATGATTTTTAAAATACATAGGGTTTCATGTGTAGTGTTTCACGCTTACGATTTAGGTTTTATAACACTTTATTAAAGTATTTTAATAAACACTTAAATAAAAGCTACAAAATGGTTTTTAAAATGTAATTTTTTTTTAAATATCAACTATTAAAATAAATTTTATAATATTATAAAATATAATATTAATGATGTATAATGCCTATAATTAAATATTATAAAGCATCTCAAAGATAATTATTGTTGTTTTATTTTTCTGAAACTTTCTCGAGAAATGCATGACCGTTCGACCTCTTTTCTAAATTAGACCATTCGAAAAAAAGCATTGCTTTTTCGGAGATATGACCGTTCCGCGCTCCTTTCTTTTGCACAATATTTGATATCGAATTTGGGGATGTTATGTTGTATGCCATTTGAGGACACTCTGGGATGTTCGGTTGGATTTTTCTTCCATATCAAACTCGGAATGAGTGCTCCGTTGGACTTTCTCAATTTGTTGTTATTCTTCTCTATGAAAACTCTTTCCAGTTATATTTGAGGATTTTCTGCTGCATTTTGAGGACAGTTTGTTCAAACTGGGAATGCATGCTCTGTTGAATTTTCTTCTATATCAGACTGGGGATGCTGGATTTTGAGGAGGCTTTGTTTGATCAAGCGATTATTTTAGGGGCTGCTCTATTGCATTTTCTTCTGTATCAAATGGGGATCCTCTGTTGGATTTTCTAAGGTATGAAAACTCCTTCGAGTTATCTTATCATCGTTCTTTCTTTGATCATTGTTTGATAACATATTAAATTCAAGTTTAGCTCTCTTTTCACTGCCTACCATATTTAATTTATTCTCTGAATAACATGTAATTTAGATATATACTAGACATTGAGGTTCAGTTCCAGTGCATGTTTTGGCAAATCATTTGGGGATCAGTGAACAGATAGATATCTACTGGGATGTGTAATCTTTGCGAGATTTTATAATAGTTGAAGTGCAAATTGAAAGGCTCTGAAAATTTTCAGAGAGATTTGTTTGACTCACCCTATTTCCCAAATTTGTTGTTAATAATTAGAACTATCCCCAATACCTTTAATGTTTTAACCACAGCTTCACCAATGTCTAGGTGCCTATCAAATGGCGGGTGCTAATCTATATGAATTTTCCCCACAGCTTCACCAATATCCAGGTGCCTATGAAATGGCTGATGCTAATATATTTGAAATAAACTCTGAGGGTTTCCGTTGACTTATTCTTTTCATACCTCCAGGCGATGGTATTTTCTGGCAAGAATTTATTAAGCCCGGCTTAATTTAGTACAAAACATTTCGTACAAAACATTTCATTAGTATGATATTTGGGTTTTTAGTGTGATATTTGTCTTCCTTATTCTCATAAAACTGAAAGACTGACTCTAAGTATTAATAGATCGTAAACTTTGATAGGAATCGCGAGCTGATAATTATAAAAAGATTATAGTCAGTGATTAGTCGAATTGGTATAATACGCTCAGAGAAAAGTGATCTACCCAACTATGTTTGGAGGCTAGGAATATAGTGAGGCAGTTAGCTGCAGAGAAAAGCCACGAGATATGAGTCAGCTAGTTTAATACAGTGAGAGAGTTGCAGAGAAAAGCCACCCGATATGTTTATCCTTCTCGTTGAAACAATCATTACTTATTGCACGTCGTTGCAAGCGCTCAACGATTTGATGTTTCAGAATGATCCAACAAGCTATTGGTGTGCATCCCAATATCTGTTGTTGTTTTCATGGCTGCGCTTTAAATGGACTTAGATTCCATGAATTGGCTTTTTTAAAATGATTTTAAATTATGTTTTTTATGTTTAGATTAAATCCCTTTCTCAAATTTATTTTGAATTAAGCTTTTGGCTTTTCCATTGTACAGATATATTTCTCATTTAATATATATTCCTTTCTAAATGAATTTAGATATTGGTAAATTTAATTTATTTTAAATAAATTTTATTATATTTTCTTTATTGATAGTATTTATTTTGATTTGTTTTTAAATTATTTGTTTATTAATATTTTTAATTAAATTTATGTTTTAAAATATTTTAAAATTTACATAAGCTATTAAGTTTTACACTTTATTTTATATGTTTTTTAAGAGTGATTTTGAATATGTTTCTTATTAAAGGTTAAGTTAGAGTGTGCTAGGATAGAATAAAGTAGACTAAGCTACATAAGAATAGAATAGGCTACGCTAGTTTAGATTAGACTATGGCAAGTTAAAGCGAGTTAGAATCGGCTAGGCTAGAATAGGCTAAGCTATGCCAAACTAGAGTAGACTAGGCTAGAATAGGCTAAGCTATGCTAAACTATAGTAGACTAGGCTAGGCTAGAGTATATTAGGGCTACTATAGGCTAGGTTATGCTACAATAAGGTAGGGAAGGTTATGCTAGAGTAGGTTAGGCTTGAGAAGGGTAGGGATAGGCTAAGCTAGGGTAGAGTAGGGGAGGTGTAAGCTAGGCTAGGCTAGAGTAGGTTAGGTTATGTTGGACTAGGTTTAGGTTAGGCTAGGGTAGAGTAAGTTAGGCTAGGTTATTATAGAGTAGGTTAGAGTAGGCCGGGCTACAGTAGGCTATGTTAGGTTAGGCTAGGGTAGGCTAAGGTAGGCAAGAATAGAGTAGGTTAGGATAGGCTAGCTTAGGCTAGTGTAGGGTAAGGTAGGCTAGGCTCTAGGTTAGAGTAGGTTACGTTAGGCTAGTTTAGGCTAGGTTAGGCTAGAGTAGGTTAGACTAGGCTTCAGTACACTTGACTAGAGTAGGTTAGAGTAGGCTAGGCTAAAGCACACTAGGTTATGTTAGACTAGGTTTAGGCTAGGCTAGGTTATGCTAGTCAAGGTTAGAGTAGGTTAGGTTACAGTAGAGTAAGTTATGCTAGGTTAGACTAGACTAGGTTAGAGTAGGCTAGGCTAGAGTAGGTTATGCTAGGTTAGACTGTGTTATGCTATTTCACGCTAGGCTAGGTGCGAATAGGTCATGCTAGGAGATAGTAGCTTAATGTAGGCTAGGAAAGAGTAGGTGTGATAGTAGGCTAGCCTATGCAAGAGTAGGCTAGGCTAGAGTAGACAATGATAGGCTAGGCTAGGCTAGGGCAGTGTAGAGTAGGTTAGGCTAGGTTAGGCCACGTTACACTCGAGTAGGTTAATGTAGGCCACACTAGAGTAGGATATGTTAGGTTAGACTAGGTAAGGCTAGGCTAGAGTAGGTTAGGCTATGTCATGCTAGGCTACATGAGAGTAGGTCATGCTAGGAGAGTGTAGCTAAGGCTAGTCTAGGCTACAGTAGGTGAGAGTAATCTAGGCTAGAGTAGGCTAGGTTAGTCAAGAGTAGGCTAGGTTAGAGTAAGTTAGGCTAGGATAGAGTAGGTTAAGCTAGGCTAGACTTCTTTAGGCTAGGGTAGATTAGGTTAGGCTAGGTTAGGCTAGGTAAAGCTATATTAGGTTAGTCTAGGCTAGAGTACGTTAGGTTAGGCTAGGCTAGAGTAGGTTAGGCTATACTAGAGTAGGTTAGGCTAGAGTAGGCTAGGTTAAGCTAGATTAGGTTAGTCTAGGCTAGAGTACGTTAGGTTAGGCTAGGCTAGAGTAGGTTAGGCTATACTAGAGTAAGTTACGCTAGAGTAGGCTAGGTTATGCTGGGCTACAATATAGTAGGCTAGGGTAGTTTACGATAGAGTAGGCCAGGCTAGAGTAGGCTAGGCTAGCCTAGAGTAGCCTAGAATATGCTACACTAGAGTAGTTATTGTAGGCTACACTACTCAAGGCTAGAGTAGGCTACACTAGCCTAGGCTAAAGTAGCCTAGAGTGGTCTAGAGTAGGCTATGCTATAGTAGGCTAGAGTAGACTAGGTTAGTCTACACTAGTCTAGGCTACACAAGGATAGGCTAGGTTAAGCCAAAGTAGGCTATGGTTGGCTAGGGTAGGCTAGAATAGAGTAGTTTCGGCTAGGCTAGGCTAAGCAAGGATAGGCTAGGTTGCCTATGGTAGAGTAGGTCAGGGTAGTCTAGGCTAGGCTAGGCTAGGCTAGAGTATGTTAGGCTACACCACAATAGGCTAGGGAAGAGTAGGTTAGGTTATGCTAGGCTAGGCTATGAACGAGTAGGTTAGGATAGGTTAGGTTAGGTTAGGCTAGGCTAGGGTAGGTGAGAGTAGGTTAGTCTAGGTTAGGATAGAGTAGGCTAGGTTAGAGTAGGTGAGAATATTCTAGGCTAGAGTAGGCTAGTTTAAGGTAGGATAGGCTAGAGCAAGTTAGGCTAGGCTAGAATAAGTTAGGCTAGGCTAGGCAAGGCTAGTGTAAGTTAGGCTAGGATAGGCTAGGCTACATTAGGTTAGTCTAGGCTAGAGTAGGTTAGGGAAAAGTAGGTTAGGTTATGTAACATTATGCTAGGATAGAGTAGGTTAGGCTAGAGTCAGCTAGGGTAAGATAGGCTAGGGTATGCTAGAGTAGGTTGGGCTAGGTTAGGGTAGAGTAGGCTATGCAAGACTAGGTTAGGCTATGCTAGAGTAGAATGGACTAGTGTAGACTATAGTAGTCTAGGATAGGGTAGAGTATGCTAGGCTATCCAAGGCTAGAAAAGGCTAGGTTAGGCTTGACTAGGCTGGAGTAGGTTAGGCTAAAGTAGGAAAGGTTAGAGTACGCTAAAGTATGCTAGGGTAAAGCATGTTAGGCAAGGTTAGGATATAGTAGGCTAGGCTAGAGTAGGCTAGAGTAGGCTAGGCTAGGCTAGGCTGGAGTAGGGTAGGGTAGGGTTAGGTTAATCTAGGCTATAATAGGCTAGAGTAGGTTAGTGTGGAGGAGTCTCGGCTGGGCTAGAGTAAGGTAGGCTACGCTAGGCTAGAGTAGGCTAGTTAAGGCTAAGCGAGAATAGATAAGGCTACGATAGGATAAGCTATAGTAGGCTAGGCTAGGCTAGGCTAGGCTAGAGTCTGCTAGAGTAGGGTAGGATACGTTAGAGTAATCTAGGCTTGGCCATGCTAGTCTAAATAGTCAAGAGTAGGCTAGGCTAGGCTAGGCTAGAGTAAGTTAGGTTATGCTATGCTAGGCTAAAGTAGGCTATGCTAGGCTAGGATATGCTACAATATGTAAGGGTAGGCTAGACTAGGTTAGGGTGGGCTAGAGTAGGCTAGGTTATAGTAGGCTAGGGTATAGTAGGTTAGGTTAGGCTAGATTATCTTAGGTTAGGCTAGGCTGGGGTAGAGTAGGTCAAGCTTCGCTAGGCTAGGCCATAATATGTTAGGATATGATAGAGTAGGCTAGTCTAGGCTAGGCTAGCCTAGAGTAGGTTAGGCTAGGGTTGGCTAGGCTAGCATAGGATAGGGTAGGGTAGGTCACGCTATGCTAGGCTAGTGTATAGTAGGTTAGGCTAAAGAAGTCTATGATAGGCTATACTAGGCTAGGATAAGCTAAAGTAGGCTAGGCTAGGATAGTGTAGGCCAAGCTAGGCTAGAATAGGTTACGTTAGGCTAGTCTAGGCTTGGCTCTAGTAGGCAATGTTAGAGTATTATAGGCCACGGTATACTAGAGTTTACTAGGCTAGACTAAAGCAGTCTAGGGTAGGCTAGAGTAGGCTATGCTAGAGTAGACTAGGCTACAGTAGTCGAGGCTAGGATAGAGCACGATAGATTATTCTAGGCGATAGTAGGTTATGCTAGGCCACAGTGGGTTAGGTTATGTGCGACTAGAGTAGGTTAGCTTAAACTAGGGTATAGTATTATAGGCTACAGTAGGCTAAGCTATGCTAGGTTGCAGTAGCTTAGGATAGAGTAATCCAATGTAGGGTATGGTAGGGTAGAGTAGGTTAGGCTATACGCTATAATAGGTTATTTTAGGCTATAATAGGTTGTAGTAGGGTACACTAGGATAAAGCAGTCTATGCTAGGCTCGATTAGGCTAAGATAGGCTTTACTAAGCTATAGTAGGCTAGGATATATTAGGGTAGAGATAGGGTGTTAATAAACACTTAAATGGAAGTCACAAAATGCTTTTTAAAATGTTATAAAATTATTAGTATTTAGGGTTTGGGGTTTAAGGTTTAGTGTTCATGTTTTAGGATTTAGGGTTTATAAGGACTTAGTAAATTCTTTTAATAAACACTTAAAAAAAGGTTAAAAAAATATTTTTAAAATGTTATAAAATGCTTAAGGTTTAGGGTTTGCGATATAGGGTTTATAAGGGTTCAGTAAATGATTTTATTGAACACTTAAATAAAAGTTACTATTTTTTTTTTATAATGTTATAAAATGCTTAGAGTTTAGGATTCTAGGTTTGGGGTTTAGAGTTTAGGGTTTATAAAGCTTTAGTAAATTATTTTGATAAACATTGTAATCAAAGTTACAAAATGATTTTTGAAATGTTATAAAGTGATTAGGGTTTAGGGTTTTTCATTTAGGTTTTGGGTTTTAGGGTTTAGGGTGGTTTAGTTTTTAGGGTTTGTGGTTTATAAGACTTCAGTAAATGGTTTTAATCAAGGCTTAAAGAAAAGTTACAAAATTATTTTTAAAATGATATAAAATGCTTAGGGTTTAGTGTTTAGGGTTAGGCTTTGGGATTTAGGGTTTGGCATTTGGGAATTAGGGTTTAGGGTTTATAAGACCTTAGTAAATGCTTTTTATAAAGGCTGAAATGAAAGATCTAAAATTCTTTTTAAATTGTTATAAAATGCTTATGGTTTAGCATTTTGGGTTTTGATTTTGGGTTTTAGGTTTAGGGTTCACGGTTTTAGTTTTAGGGGTTATAACGCTTTAGTAAATGCTTTTAATAAACAGTTAAATAAAAGTTACAAAACAATTTTTAAAATGTTATAAAATGCTTAGGATTTAGGGTTTAGGGTTTGTGGTTTCGGGTTTAGAGTTTAGTGTTTAGGGTTTATAACACTTGAGTAAATGCTTTTAATAAAGACTTAAACAAAATTTAGGGACTACTTTTTAAAATTTTATGAAATGCTTAGTGTTTATGGTTTAGAGTTAAGGGTATGAGGTTTATTGTTTGGGGTTTATGGTTTAGGGTTTAGGATTTTGAATTTAGGGTTTATAACAATTTCATAAAAGATTTTAATAAACACTTAAATAAAATTTACAAAATCTTTTTAAAATGTTATAAAATATTGAGGGTTTAGGGTTTGTGTTTTAGGGTTTAAGGTTTAGGGTTTGAAGTCTAGGGTTTTAGGGTTTAGAGTTTGGGATTTTGGGATTATAACACTTTAGTAAATGCTTTTAATAAAAATTTAAATAAAAGTTACAAAACACTTTTTAAAATGTTATAAAATATTTAGGGCTTAGGGTTTATAGTTTAGGGTTTAGGGTTAGCGGTTTATAGTTTAGAGTTTAGGGTTTAGGGTTTAGAGTTTAGGGTTTAGGGTTTATAGCACTTTTGTAAATGTTTTTAGTAAAAAAATAAATAAAGGTTACAATTTTTTTTTTTTAATTGTTATAAAATGCTTAGGGTTTAGGGTTGAGGGTAAGGAAATTAGGGTTTAGGATTTAGGTTTTAGGGTTTAGGGTTTAGGGTTTAGGGTTAAGAATTTGTAGTTTAGGCTTTAGGGATTATGGTTTACGGTTTATAAAACTTTATAAAATGCTTAGGGTTTTAGTTTTAACATTTTCAGTATAGGGTTTAGGGTTTAGGGTTCATGGTTTCAGGTTTATAACACCTTAGTAATTGTTTTAATAAACACTTAAATAAACGTTACAAAACACTTTTTAAAATGTTATCAAATGCTTAGGGTTTTTTGTTTAGGATTTGAGGTTTAGGGCTTAGGGTTTAGAGTTTGGGGTTTAGGGTTTAGGGTTTAGGGTTTAGTGTTTAGGGTGTAGTGATGAACAACCCACCTTAAGGGGGTAGCCATGAATAACACACATAAGGCAATATGGAGCCTAGAGGAGTTATGAAGAAAAATAAAAAAAAGGAAAAAGGTTTATGAAGAAAGGTGGAAAAACAAAGGTGGGGGTATCTCATGTACCATAATTTTCTCCCTTCTACACTCACACACCCACTTGTGGGCTTCTTCCCTTATTATAGATACACATAAAATTCTTACGGTTTATGGTTTAGGGATTAGGGTTTGGGGTTTAGGATTTAGGATTTAGGGTTTATAACATTTTAGTAAATTATCTTAATAAGCACTTAAATAAAAGTTACAAATAGTTTTTAAAATGTTATAAAATATTTAGGCTTTAGCATCTAGGGTTTAGCGTTTAAAACACTTTAGTAAATTTTTTAATATACACTTAAATAAAAGTTACAAAAAACTCTGTAAAATGTTACAAAATTAATTAGGGTTTAGGTTATAGGGTTTAGGTTTTAGGGATTAGGGTTTAAGGTATAACACTTAGGTAAATTCTTTTAATAAACACTTTAAAAAGTTACAGAAAACTTTTTAAAATGTTATGGAATGCTTAGGGTTTAGGTTTTAGCGTATAACTTATAGGGTTTATGGTTTGGGGTTTAGGGTTTAGGGTTTAGTGTTTATAAGATTTAGTAAATTGTTTTAATAAATAGTTAAATAAAACTTACATAACACTTTTTGAAATGTTATAAAAGGCTTAGGGTTTAGTGTTTAGGGTTTAGGTTTTTTCAATTTAGGGTTTAGTTTTTATGGTTTAGGGTTTATAACACCTTAGTAAATTTTTTTGATAAAAAATTATGTAAAAGTTACAAAACTCGTTTTAGAATGCTATAAAATGCTTAGGGTTTACGGTTTATAAGACTTTATTAAATTCTTATAATAAACACTTAAATGAAAGTTAAAAAGAACTTTTTAAAATGTTATAAATTACTTAGGGTTTAGGGTTAAGAGTGTAGGGTTTACAACAATATAGTAAATTATTTTAATAAACACTTAAATAAAATTTATAGATCGCTTTCTAAAATGTTATAAAATTTTTAGTGTTTAGGGTTTAATGTTTGGGGTTTACGATGTGGGATTTAGTGTTTCTGGTTTAAGGTTTAGGTTTTACAGTTTATGGTGTAGGGTTTATGGTTTAGAATTTATAACACTAAAGTTACAAAACCCTCTTCAAAATATTAGAAAAAAATTAGTGTTTAGGGTTTAGGTTTTATGGTTTATGGTTTATGGTGTAGGGTTTAAGGTTTATGATTTATAACACTTTTGTAAATTATTTTAATAAACTCTTAAATAAAAGTATAAAATGCTTTTTAAAATGTTATAAAATGATTAGGGTTTAGGTTTTAGGGTTTGGGGTTTGGGGGTTTAGGGTTTAGGGTTTCAGGTTTATGGTTTAAGGTTTATAACACTTTAGTAAATGCTTTTAGTAAACACTTAAATAAAAGTTACAAAACACTTTTTAAGATGCTGTAAAATGCTTAGGGTTTAGGTTTTAGGGTTTATAGCACTTTAGTAAATGCTTTTAATAAACACCTAAATAAAATTTAGAAAATACTTTTTAGAATGTTGCAAAATACATAGGGTTTAGGATTTAGGGTTTCTGGTGTAGCGTTTGGGGCTTAGAGTTTAGGTTTTATAACACTTTACTAAATTATTTTAATAAACACTTACACAAAAGCTACAAAATTATCTTTAAAATGTTATAAAAGATTAAGCTTTATGATAGAGGGTATAGGGTTTGGGGTTTACAATTCATGGCTTAGGTTTTAGGGTTTATAACAATTTAGTAGATTATTTTAATAAAAAGTTAAATAAAAGTTACAAAACACTTTTGAAAATGATATAAAATACTTAGCGTTTAGGGATTAGGGTTTATAACACTTTAGAAAATTCTTTTAATAAACACTAAAATGAAAGTTACAAAATACATTTTAAAATGTTATAAAATCATTAGTATTTAGGGTTTGGGGTTTGGGGTTTACAGTTTAGGGTTCATGTTTTAAGATCTAGGGTTTATAAGGATTTAGTAAATTCTTTTAATAAACACTTAAATAAAAGTTTAAAAACTCTTTTTAAAATGTTATAAAATGATTAGGGTTTAGGGTTTAGCGTTTAGGGTTTGGCGTTTAGGGCTTAAGGTGGTTTAGCGTTTAAGGTTTATGGTTTATAAGACTTTAATAAATGGTTTTAATCAAGGCTTAAATAAAAGTTTCAAAATTCCTTTTAAAATGATATAAAATGCTCAGGGTTTAGTGTTTACGGTTTGGTCTTTGGGATTTAGGGTTTAGGGTTTATAAGACCTTAGTAAATGCTTTTAATAAATACTTAAATAAAAATTCCAAGAGGCTTTTTAAGCTATTATAAAATGCTTAGGGATTTGGGTTTTGATTTTGGGCTTTAAGTTTAGGGTTTAGGGTTTAGGGTTTATAACACTTTAGTAAATGCTTTTAATAAACACTTAAATAGAAGTTACAAAACGGTTTTAAAATGTTATAAAATGCTTAGGATTTAGGGTTTAGGGTTTAGGGTTTTAGGTTTTGGGTCTAGAGCTTAGTGTTTACAGTTTATAACACTTGAGTAAATGCTTTTAATAAAAAAATAAATAAAAGTTACAAACTTCTTTTTGAAATGTTATAAAATGCTTAGTGTTTATGGTTAGAGTTAAGGGTTTGAGGTTTATTGTCTGGGGTTTAGAGTTTAGGATTTAGGGTTTTGAATTTAGGGTTTATAACACTTTCGTAAAAGCCTTTAATAAACAAATAAGTAATATTTAGGAAATGCATTTTAAAATGTTATATGCTTATCATTTACGGTTTATGGTATATGGTTGGAAGTTTGGGTTTTGGGGTTTTAGTTTAAGGTTTTATAACACTTTAGAAATGCTTT
>APFE030474357.1:0-15950 GCA_000404065.3 Pinus taeda
ATTTTCCCACTACTATTTCTTAAATCAATACATATAATCATTTTGCATTATATAATTATTTAAATCAATGCACCCAATATAAGCTATGGATTATTAATGTAATAATATAAATGAAAAAAAATATATTAGCAAATCATAGATTCCAAATTCACTTTCACTCTCCCACATAGCACTAAGCACAATGATTATTCCAAACCATCTACAAACCTAAGAAGTAGGAGAAAATTTGAGCAAATTCAAATACTAATAGTTAAAGATACCAAGCCAAATCCATCCAATTGATTGTAGACCATAATGGAGTTGTCTGCAACATCAACAACAAAAAGTCACAAAATATGCTAGATCCATCCAGTTATAGACTACAATATTGCAACATCATCCCACCAATTTGGCGCTAATTTGCTCAAATTCAAAGGAAATTTTCAATTTTTTGCAATTTTCTCGAATTACTCTAATGGATGACTTTGAAGCTCCTACATTCTCCTGAGGCCTCAATTTTGAATAGAAATGCTAGTCATTCACTCTTGGCTATGAAAATAATGACAAAGAATATGAAAACCTAGTCATTTGTAACCAATATCATGAAATCAAATGTTGTCCAGATATCATTGGCATATCATAATCCTTCCTTGGACCCAGGGGCTTCCAATGGTAGGGATCGAGCCTAGGAACTCAAGTTTTCCCAGATTAAGACATGAAGATCTACAATGTTGCAATGAAGGGTTGATTACAAGACTCAAGATACTAAGGTGACAACCCCTGCTAATGATAATCTGATCCTCGCTACTAATTCCCACTGTTAAAATTTAGGTCAAGGGATCGTACTCAGAAAACCCTAGATCGATTTCAATGATATTGAATATTTTTCACATATAACAAATTTCTCAGAGGTTAGTTGAAAATAACCTTAAGCAAGAGAAATTTTATGTTTTAACTTCTACCTTGAACTCCTAACTGTGTACAAATTCCTGATATGTGGGGAAAAACCTTAACGACATCTATAAGTAACATTCTTTTTATTGTTAGTTCATTTTTGTAATTGCAGTATAAACAACTTTTTTATTGGAATTTAGATCTAAATGGTAATATTAAATTTAGATTGTCAATATTAGTCTCGTTGTCCTAGGAACGTGTTGCACACACACTGAAGAAAATTGTTAGTGTTGTGGACAAGATCAAAGATTTAAGATACGGCACAACTAAATTCATGTCACATGAGGCTGAATCAAAGGATCTACAATTCGTGTTCATAGATTATCTATGTGTAAGGGCAGGGAGAAAGGTATATAGAGTAGTAGTAGAAACTTAAAAGAGTCTTTAGGATAGATATCAATCTTAATATTTTTTACAATATTTTTTATTTTGACATTCTACGATATCTTTTTTAGATACCTGGAAGCAAATTTCCAACTAACTTTCTTGGAAATGCAAAAAGTAAAAAATTTGAAAAACTGCGTAGTTTTTTTTATTAGTAAGAGTTGTAATCTATAATCTCAATGTGTTGTCACTGCGGATGCATATAGAAGGATAAATGAAATTTGTATTCCTGTAGAGATAGCCAAAAGAGTAACATTTGCAGAGCGTGTAAATGTTTACAATAGGGAAAAATTCCAGAAAATTGTAGACTATGTTGACAAAGGAGGTAATTATTGCTCAAATGCATCCAGAAAAGCAATGAAGAAAGTTGAAATTGGTGAAGTGATCAACTGTGGACTTCCTGATGGGGATTTGTTTTTTGATTAATTGTCCTCCAAGTGTCCAAAAACATTCATTGTAGGCATTAAAAACATACATACATCAAGGATCTATAGTGATTATTAATCCTCTCATAAGTTGGCCACTTGGTGTAGACTTTGATGGGGATTTCATTCATGTTTTTGATCCCCAACCTTTAGAATATCAAGTTGAGCTTTTGCAGCTTCTAAGTGTGGATCAACAAATGTTTAGTTCCCATTGTGGAGAGGCAAACATAGCACTGAGCATTGATAGTAGATACATTATTGGTTGGTTAGTCATGAGGATATGATCCAATAGTTAGGTAGAGAGGTTAGGTTCCCATGGTTGTTAGCAATCCCAGGCAGGACTATGTTCACCCCAGAGCTACTCTAAACGTTATTTCTTCAGTTGAAAGAAAAAAGATACAATGTTGGTTTCCAAGCTTCTATCCAGAAAATCTATGTTGGATAAAACCACACTTAATCAACTATCATTATGGACTTTTGGAACCTTTCCTGAACCAGTAGTCACTAAAGTGCATGATGGAGGGCCATTTTGGACAACTAGCCAAATTCTTTAGATGGCTTTACCTTGGAATTGAACTGTGAGGAGAATGGGCTTCTCATAAGAAACAATGAAATAATATTATTCAATGGTGATAAAACACAATTGCTAAGTTCTTTGACTCAAATTTTTAATGCAATTGTTAAATGAAAGGGTCCAGGAGTGACAATGAATTGTTTGAATTCAGTTCAAATTTTTTTTTATTGAATTTTTAACCTTAAATGGTTTTAGTACAAGTTTGGATGATTTGGTTCTTGCTCACTATGTTTATGGGAGAAACATATCTATGGAAGAGCTAGGAAATGAACTTACTGAAATTTCTAGGCTTATGAAGCATGTGAGGTGAGGAAGATATGATAATGCCATCATTTGCCAAGTGGAGAAGCATCTACTTAGAGTGCGGGAAAATGTTACCCAGGCTATTTATTCTTCAAGTTCATTTTTTTCTAATGGTTGACAGTGAAAATGCAAGATCTGCTAAGAATGTGGCTCAACAACTTGGCTTCTTAGGGCTTCAAATGTTTCGAGGAAAATGTTTCCTAGAGATTGGCTTAAAAATATTTTTTCACATCTTCCATTCAATGGTTCTCATCCTTTGGATCCACACAAGAAATATGATTCGCCTATAAGTTTGTGGACTCATTAAATCATCCTATGTTTGCGGATTAAATCACTACGAGACATTTATTCATTCTATCTCTTCTAGAGATGGTCTCTTCTATCAGAAAATGGGAATGAAAGAACTAGGAATTCTTTTTAAGAATCTAATGGTATTTCTACTTGATATGACGATTTTCTTTGATGGGATGGTCAAAGATGCTTGTGGAAATTTTCTCATTTAGTTTGAATATGGGAACATAAACTCTTCGGTAGCATGTAATTCCTCAAACAAGATGGAGTCTGGGAGTAGTTTGGATCATTCATCTCCAGGAGAACACGTAGGGACTCTGGCTGCTATAGAAAATACAAAATCAGCTTACAAAGCACTTTTTGATTCCTATTTCCCCTTTGGACATCCTTAAGATAGTTGAGATCACATTCCTTACCTGTCATTAACGTTCTATTTCAGTATGATTTCCTTTTGTACAGTGGGAGGGCTGAATTTGAAGCTAATGACAGGAAGAAATGTTAATGAGTAAATATAATTCTACCTTACAACCAAATGATAGATTGGTAATTATTCACATGAGATAATGTTGTGCTGATGAAACACATTTTGAGGAGAAAGATGCAAGAATTCAAGAATCTTTGAAGAGGATTCCTTTGAAATATTTTTCTCTCCAATTTGTTGTTGAGTAAGTGGATCTCTATGTTTCACCTTTTGTTTCACTTGTGTAATCCCACTGCTAGAAGAAGGGAAGTCGTCATATTTAAACAAGGATAGGATAAATGCTGCCCAGGGAAACAATTTTGGACCTCTGGACAATGAAGAAGAGCAATAGGAGTCACAAGAGGAAAATGTCAATGAAAAATTAACTCTCAGAACCTGGGGGCAAGGAGCATCGAAATCCCCCTCTTGAAAGTCATCCATTCCAAATCAAAGAATGAAGGGAATCAAGAGTCTTCCTCTTGCCAAGAATGCTCCAAGCAAGCATTTTGAAATGTTTCCAAGAAGTTCCAAAGTCCCCAAAACATCATAATAACCCTCCTTCTTCACTGATTTATATTCAAGTGTTGTGCTGCCCTAGAGCCAATTTGTTCTTCTCTTTATAGAAAAAATTGGGGTTGTGTTGGTTCCATTTGATTCTCTCACTATTTCTTGCAACTCTCACAAGAACCAGTTCAATGCAAACACAAAATACAAGCACAAGAAGATGTTAAGGAATCAACTAACCTTGATTATAAGCCATAAGAAACAAGTAGAATTATAATATGATCCCTAGAATGGGTAGTCACAAATTATAGGGAACTATAACAAGCATAAGTTACAGAGTTTTCACAAAGTGTGGCCTAGTAAAAGTGGTCAGTTTCAAAACTTCTCCTTGCCAAAGGTGATAATAGTACAAATAATTTGAAAATAGGACTGGAAAAGAACAAATTGTTGTCCATGACCAAACAAGAGCTTGAAGCAATGATAAACATATGCAATTGTGTCTCCATTTCACCAAAATCTTTGGCTTGATTGGAAGCCTAAAAGTTTATTGTCATTGCTGCAAGGATGGGAAAAATTTAAGTCCTTGTTTGTCTACGTCAACGATTTTCAATGAGTTTGGGTTCGGGTTCCTTTGGTTCCAAAGAGAAATCTCCAAGGTTCCCTTGGATGAATCCTAAAATAATTCCACGAAGTATCCTTCAAATCTCACGGTTGCTCTAATGAAAACCATTTTCAATGAGTTTGGGTTCAGGTTCCTTTGGTTCCAAAGAGAAGTCTCCAAGGTTCCCTTGGATGAATCCTAAAATAATTCCATGAAGTATCCTTCAAATCTCATGGTTTATCTAATGAAAACAAGGTAGAAATGGGTAGAAAGAAAACTAACACATTTGTATTAATCCACGTCCTAGCACAAACCTTGAAAACAGAAACTAAATAATGTAAATATAGCATATATAAGTTCAACCATTCAAATCTTTACATGCTATATTTTCAATTGCTTTGTCATTGAACTAAGGAACTTATCAAATGATATTTATTTATTTATTTTTTTTGCTACTCGCTTAAAGTATTATGATGTCATAATCTATTTAAATATTGTTTTGTATCCATATTTTGCACACTTGTGTGCACCTTACCACAAACTTTGAAAATACTGAACCCAAACCATGCAATTGCACCCTGGTACCACAAAAACATTGTAATAACCTGCAAAATTATATTGCCAGCAGGTCCTCTAGGTCTTCGGGCAAATAAGTGATAGCGAGATTAAAAAACAGAGAGTTTGAGGGCAGACAAACCAGTAAGAGCGAGCTCTTCCACTGGATTTATGAAATGAATGAAGTGAACATCCAAAAAATACCTATACAACCTTTACCAAAGATAAGTTCGAAGTTTTTGGCAGATTTCACAAGTGTTAGGTAATCCACATGAAAAGTCCTTGACATGATATTTGATTAATCTCAAACCAAAGGTGGACGGAATCCAGTAAAAAGTACTTTACTAGAATAAGGAAAAATAAGATCAATGGTATTGAATAACATTAGAGTTACATCAAATACCTAAATAGAAGAAAGAATTAGAACATTTGCTTTCAAACAAGATGCCTTTGTATTATCGTTTTTATTAAGGATCTTGTACCGTTATCATTCCAATAACATGATGGTAATAAATCATATGTATCAGATCTTACAAATATGAGATTACTGTGAATCATTTCCATATTATGGTTGAGGAGTAACCTCTTTTGATATTTTGCAACTTCATCTATCTTCATTGCCTGATTCTGCCGAACTTATATATGGAAAAACATCCCTCCTATGTTTTAATGAGAGCCCTCTTGCTACCATCTCTTCTCTGTACTTGTGAGCTAAAGAGAATCTACCCCACTTATTGAGCGCATAGAATAGAGCCTCATAAGCACACTTATCTGGACTGTAGCCTCTTTGCTGCATTTGATTCCAAATTATAAAAACTACCCTTAACCATTCCATCAAAAAGTTCCAATGTCTCCTTCGGCCTTGTCAATTTACTAAAGAAAAAGTGATAAGTGTTGGCATTGGGAATGCACCGCTGATGAACCATATGTTCCAATAGTCGGTAAGATTTATGCATTCTGCCGGCTATGTAGAGATTCCTGATTAATGAATTGTATGTCATAACATTGGGATGACATCCTATCTCTAACATCTTATGCATGACCTACAATGATTCATTAATAGGGTCTACTTGGCCAAGAACATGAATCAAAATATTATAGACTATGACATCTGGCTTAATCCCTCTTTCCTCCATTTCCTTAAATACCCTAAGTGCCTTCTTCGGATTCCTGAACTTGGCCAGCACATCCATAAATATTGAATAAGAAAATAGGTTTGGGAAAAAGCTATCAATTGCATTTGCTTCTTTCCAAAACCTTTTACATTCTTGCCATAATTTTCTCTTACACCATCCCGTAAGAAGAATGTGAAGGTCTTCGTATCTGGAGATAATTTCGAATCCTTCCAAATAGACGTGTTCTACCTCTTCAACATGATTTTGCTCACACAAAAAATTGATAAGACTATGAAAAGTAGTCCTGTCTGGTTCAAGATTAAAATCTCCCATCCTATGAAATGTCTCCACAACTTACTTCACCATATGGGCCATAGTGTACTTCTTGAACATGATTCCAAAAGTTTTTCAGTAACCAAAGAGCCTTCCTTTTCACCTTTACTCATTTGCTCAATCACTTCCCAAGCTATATCAAACTGTTTAACTTTATCAAGTATGTTTACCATGGCATTGCACACCTCTGTGGTATGTTGATATCTAGGTTGCCTACCAGCCCAAATGCAGAAACCATATGAAATTTTCCAATTGTTCACATACATACAGAGAACTTTTTCTACCAAATAAGGATCAATAGTCAACACATTTTTCTATAGAGTAGACTCCATTTATTCTTCGGACTCAACAACATTTATGAGAATCTCATTGCTATTTTCCAAGGCCTTTGCATTACCATCATCATTTAGAGAAACTTTATGCTTTTTACCCACTTTCTTTGTATGAATGTCCCCTACACCTAGTTGGGAACCAGAGGACAATATTAGTGTTACACATAATCATAAAGGTCTCTTACTCTCCAAGTCAATCATCTAACCAATCTGATTCAGAATGCATTTTTGTATTTGAAGGTTGGCCCTAATAAAAAATTATGAATGAACTGCTTGTTGTTTCAAATTTTCTAGTTGATAATTGTCTTCAATGTTAATATTAAAGAAAAATACACCCTAGAATCTTCGATATGCAATGTTCTCATGTTTAATTAGATCTCTGTACAAAATGTGTAGTTTGAAATTTCAAACTAAATATGAATATCAAATCCATGATAATTGACACAAAATGTAGTAATTTATGTTTTGATTCTCTTTGTTCTTTTCTCTTTTATCTTTTAATGCAAATACAATAGAAAATCCATGCATTATAAACTAGTTTTGATCTTCTACATGCAAAAAAAATATTTATCCATGGTAGACATGAGTTTCCTTCACACAACATTCACACTGGTATAAGAAAGAATCATTTCACCTTTGAATTTTTTAGAATGTTTCATTAATAAATTGAATTGCTCAACCACATCCCTCTTCAAGTCACAAACACCTTTGCATCTGAAGTACAAGGCCGCAAATATATTATTATTTTTGGATGTTTAGTGCAATAATATATTGTCAGTTTGAACCCAATTTGAAAATCCCAATACCAAATCCATGATAATTGATTAAAAAATGCATTAGTTTCTGTTTTGATTCTCTCTATTCTTTTATATTTTAAAATTTAAAGCAAACACAATAGAAAATGCATATGTGATAAACTAATTTTCATCTTCTATAAGAAAAAGGAAGATTTATTCATGGTATACATGGAATTGTTTCACATAACATTCACCGGTATAAGAAACAATCATTTCACCTTCTACCTATTTAGAATGTCTCATGAAGAAGAAAGTTATTTTAGTAATATGCAGTACCCTTTTATGTTAGTTTCAATCAATTGTCCATTTACATCATGTTCATGGTTATAGGAAAGTACGTGGATAAGAATTTTTTTAGTAGTGGTAGCAAGGAACTATTTTTCAATGATATTCCTTATAGTGCAGCTGCAACTGTTTCAGGGGAGTTCCTTTATGCTGTAGTGAGAAAGTATTGGATTCAAAAGGATGTTATATTATTCAAGGATGTACCTCCAAGATACCATTGAGGCTTCTTGAAAGATTCAAGTAATATGGGTTCCCTTCTATGTAAATTAGATTATTCATTCCTCTCTCTGCATCATATTCCTTTCATGGTTTGAAAAAAGTACATGGACAAGGTGGAAGTTTTATAATGTTAGCAAGCTACAACGTTTTGATTATTGTCCTTGTTTCTCAACAACTATTATAGGTGAGTCCCTTTGAGATTTAGTGTTAACTGTTTAGTGTTTAAGAGTTGTAATATATGATCTCGATGTGTTATCATTGGAAATGCATATAGAAGGATAATTGAAATTGGTATATCTATAGAAATAGCCAAGAGAGGAACATTTGTGACAACAGGGAAAAATTGTAGAAAAGTGTACAAAAGGGACAGTGTAGAACCTATGTTGTCTAAGGAGGTAAGTTTTGTTCAAATGAATTTGGAAAAACAATGAAGAAAGTTGAAATTGGTGAAGTGATTAACTGTGGACTTCATGATGGGGATTTTGTTTTGATTAAT
Organism: Pinus taeda; assembly: GCA_000404065.3. NCBI lineage: Eukaryota > Viridiplantae > Streptophyta > Pinopsida > Pinales > Pinaceae > Pinus > Pinus taeda. The sequence continues at coordinate 8,608 of APFE030474357.1, forward strand.
TGTCCTCCAAGTGTCCACAAACATTCATTGGAGGCATTAAAAGCATACGTACATCTAGGCTCTACAATGATTATTAACCCTCTCATATGTTGGCCACTTGGTGCAGATTTTGATGGGGATGGAATTCATGTTTTTCTATCCCCAATCTTTAAAATCTCAAGCTAAGCTTTCTCAGCTTCTAGGTGTGGATCAAAAAATGTTTAGTTCCCATTGTGGAGAGGCAAACAATACTGAGTGTTGATAATATATCTACATTGTTGACTTCCAAGCTTCAATCCAAAAAATCTAGGCTAGATAAAACCACACTGAATCAACTATGAATGTAGACTTCTAAAAAATTTCCTGAACCAACAATCACTAAAGTGCATGATGGAGGGCCTTTTTGGACAGCTAGCCAACTTCTTCATATTGGTTTACCTCCAAAATTGAACTGTGAGAAGAACGGGCTTCTCATAAGCAATAGTGAAATCATATTATTCAATGGTGATAAAACCCAATTGTTGAGTTCTTTGACTAATATTTTTAATGCAATTGTTAAGTGTAAAGGTCTACGAGTGACAGTGAAGTGCTTGAATTCAGTTGAACATTTTTTTTTCCTTAGATGGTTTTAGTGCAGGTTTGGATGATTTAGTTCTTTCTCACTGTGTTTCTTAGAGAAATTTTTTTACGAAAGATCTAGGAAATGTACTTACTGAAATTTCTAGGCTTATGAAGCATGTGAGGGGAGGAAGATATGATAATTCCATCATTTTCCAAGTGGATAAGCATCTACTTGGAGTGCGGAAAAATGTTTCCAAGGCTATTTCTCCTTCAAGTTCCTTTTTTTTATGGTTGACAGTGGAAATGCAAGATCTGCTAAGAAAGTGGTTCAACAACTTGGCTTCTTAGGGCTTCATATGTTTCCAGGAATGAAAATGTTTCCTACAGATTGGATTAAAAATCTTTTTTCACATCTTCCATTCAATGGTTCTCATCATTTGGAGCCACACAAGAAATATGATTCACCTTAAGTTTGTGGACTTGTTAAATCATCCTATGTTTTTTTATTAAATCACTGCGAGGCATTTATTCATTCTATCTCTTCTAGAGAAGCTAATTTCTGTCAAAAGATAGGAATGAAAGAATAAGGAACACCTTTTAAGAATCTAACGAGTGTATTGGGGAAACTAATAACACAAATCTTAAATCATACAAAAAAGATTGTTAAAAATGTTGTAATGAGGCATGATGAATATGGAGTGGCTAGAACTAACCCTGGCAAAGCAGAGCCAGAGAGGCCTAGTTATCACCTCAAAATTACAAAACTTCTAATAAACACTAATAACACAATGAGCATCCATGTTGTGCTTCAACTGCAAAATCATACCTAATGCCTCTTGCTTGGTATTAATCAATTCCTTTTAAAAAAGAGTAGCCTTTCTCTCAGCAACCAATACCCTTATTGTAGCTTCTTTCCCTATGTGTTGGATGATTTCCATTGCTGCCTGCTTAAGGGCTAATAAAATTTGTGACTCAATAGATTCAAAAACTGTCGCATCACCAATGTCACTTAGCTAGAATATCAATACAACATAAAACCATAATGGCATCAATACAAGACTTATCTAGTAGCATACCACCATGACAATAACACAACAACTATTCAGGTTAGCACATCACAAACTTTGGCATATACAATCACCAACACAATGATCTCAACCTCAATTACAACAACTCAATACAAATTGCTCAATACTCTAGCAACAAAAACTTTACAAGCAACATTTACTAGCATTCATACAGTGACAAAGCCCCGGCTCATCATCATTTCTGTTGCAAACCCTAGCTCATTACCCCAGCAACAATAGCATAACCTTTGCTCACAATAATACCAAATATATCTGCATCATAAAACTTTTCTGCCCATCGATTGTGACAAGCCCTAGCAGCATACCTTCATAAAACCCTAGCAACAATCATACTCTTACCATGCACCTAATTGCCATGTTAACCAACAACATACACTAAAATACATAGGAAGTAAGATGTTATAAATTTACTTAGCCATACCCATGTTCTCTGACAAAATCTTTGTATTAGTACCATACAATAGATAGTTGCACAATTGATTAACTACAGAACAGTATCATTACAAACCATAAGGCAGCCAACCACTCATCAAGGTATTAAACCCATATATTACATCCTCTCTTAGGCCAACAACATGTATACGAACTATATCAAACTGTTATACAACACTCTGTCCTTATAACCACATCAATTAGTACCATGAATAATATCTTTCCATCAAACAAGTTTTATTTTGCCGTCAAGAAAACTCATCCAAACACCTCATCCCTTAGCCATACATATTAATAGACTTATACTCTGCCCTTAGCAGCATATATCTCAACATGGCTCACACTTAGCTAAAACACAACAATTCTACCATACTGGCAAAAGGACACACCATAGCAATATATCAATAAAATGAGAGCTACAAGATCATCTATGGTAGCATGATCCGTGCAAGCATATTGTTAGCACAAGGAATACACAAAAGTAGCAATCCTCTAACTCTATGCTCTACTTATTATATTTGCTTCAGATGTCTTTAATCTCTATCATGCACACTAGTAATTGTCTCAATCATTAGTTCTGGAATAATACAGCTTCATTTGCACCAGCAACTCATTCCAACACACATGATCATGCACAAAGTTACACTTACCATCCATTGTCTAACAATCTCGTGCTACAGGTGCCATACTCCATTCACTGGAAAATACTTTGTATGATCACTTTGCCATCATAGGCAGATTTAATTTTTCCATGCACACAGGTTCCTTTTGGCTCAAGCCAATCTCTGCTAATTCCACTCCAAACTCAAATAATGTTCTCACACTGCATTCTGACTAGATTCCATGCACACAAGTGTCTTAGAGATTGCATATGCACCATCATAATATGCTTTGACAATCATGCCTTTGATCCTTTATACCTGAGCTAGAAAAATTCAAAAGAAACCAAAACATAAAATACATGTGCCTATGTGAAAGCAGTCAAAAGTTAGAACGATCCATCTTTAGAGCCAAACCGATTCACAGAAAATGTAGTCTTCAAAATTCTCATATTGATCACCCTAAAGTACACTCCCAATTGTCTAATCACCTTGTGTATTTAACCAAGTTGATTTGTTGATTACCATGGGAAAATAGCCTAGATTCTTTGATCGCATTTCAAAACTAATGATGGACCAATTTAACCAAATTAATAAAATAATCTTTAAGTGGGGCACTTGGACAATAATTAACTGTCGATGGCCAAAATTTTCCATTAAATCCACTATATGTTATCTCTAGAAATTAATTAAACAAAAAAAAAACGTTGGACTTAGTCATGGAAAAATGCTATGGCGATTACAAGCTCACCCTAGGCTCATAGACAATGTTGTTATTAGTAGCACATAGTCCATCAACATTAGGAAACTAAAGGAACTACTTGATGGGAAAACTATTTTTTTGACAGGATTGTATTCTCACCCACCGGGAATTTTTTTAAGGTGATTGGCATTTTTGCAAACAAGGTGGTTGATCTGGCTTCAAATTCATTGAAATTGAAGATAGTTTGATATGACTCCCCTCTTTATAAGCTGATATGGCAAGGATTTGAAAGAATTCAAATTGAAAAAAGTGGGTGTGTGTTTAGAGAGAGGTCTCTTTCTCATTCATTTCCACCACTCAAATACTTCCTTGAGAGTAATGGTTGCAAAATAGGAGAGAATCCAATTGGTAATTTTACATGAGCAAGTCTTAGCTCTAAAAGACAAGGTTTTTGTGCTTGAATATTGAATTTCAGACGTGAAATCAAAGATTGACATGCATATTTAAGGTCTCAAGATTCAAAGGCATGAATCTAAATATCATAGCTTCAAAGAGAATAAAATATGAATGGGGATCGAAATCTAGAAAAGAGGAAGATGGATGCAACACCTAAAAGATAACCAATTCAAGTAACTAGTCAATAAAGTTGATGATAAGCATTTTTGCTGCCAATGCAGGTAAAGTGGAAGTACCGAATACTGAATATCAGATTCCTTCCATTTTTTCCTTGTATAACACCCACTTCATTATCAATATTCTCTATAATTTTCCTTGAATTTCATGTATCAGTTGGTGAATCTACAGTGGCAAGCCTAATAGAGAGTTTGAAAAATGAAACGACTTCAACCCAAATACAAGAGCAATGTTGAATTGTCTCAGAGGGCTCAAGTTAGCACCTGCTAACCTGCTCCAAATATTTCCAAAATATATGAAAAAAGAATGTTAGACAAATAGAGAAATCTGAAAACCTGAAAGTGCAGTGGCCTCCTGTAATGTGGAATCAAACCAGATACAACAAGATCATAACATGGTCAAACTCGATACAGACAAGAAAACATAAAAAGATTAACATAGACTCAAAGCCAATAGAAGGAACAAGATAATTAATGCACCTGTTAGATCTGATCCTGAGAAATACAAGGGGAATCCCTCTATTTATAGCAACCTGGGAGGAGTCCAGCATTTAAGAAGGATAGTTGGCAAGTATACAAGTATTTAATGATTTACCCAAGTTAACTTACAACTGTTTGTACACTAACAAACCCCTTAAGTGAAACTTAGGGGAGTATTAAAAAGGAGGCTAAATTCCAAAAATGGGTCCTAGCTACATGGCCATGATAGGTACCCATGTACAAAATTCTTATAAGAGTTGAAAAAGAGAGGCAGGATCATTTTGTTGTGGATAGTAGAGCACCATATTTTGCAACTGAATACAACCAGTGCAGAATAGTCTTCAAATTTTAGGTTGACATATTCAATACCTTTATGTCTCTAACTCTCTGCAAACATTTGGTACACATTTCTAGATTGCTTCAAGAAAAGTGTCAAAAGCTTCACTTTTGTTCTTTAAAAAGTAGACCCAAGTTTGTTGGAGTTGTCATCAATGGATCTAAGTAGATAATGGGCCCTTTGAAATGACGAGATAGGAATAAGACCTGCAACATCATTTTGAACAAGTTGAAGACCTCTAGAAGCTCTCCAAGATTTGTCCTTAACAAAAGTTCCTTAAGGATTCTTTCCAAGAACACACCCAATACAAACACCATCAAAAAGAGAAATAAACATAAGATTAGTGACCAAAGTTTACTTAGTTGATAATCATAGCAAGAGTTTAAGTGACCAAATCTCATGTCATAATTTAGTTAACTCATTTGAGTGACCAAGTAATACATTGATAGGAGGCTCCACTACAAAATTAGAAAATAAGTTCAAGCGTGCATGATGATCCACTTCCCTTATGGCAACAATTTGTGAAGGGTCCTCAATTTCATGAAACAAAAATAAAGAGTAAACAATATTGTTTTCCTTGAAACAAAATTTGTAATATGATAAATTGAGAACAAATTAGTTGAAAGATTAGAAACATATAGAACATTGCTGATCATGTCATCTATCATCTCAATGGAATGTTTCCCTTAAAGAGGTAAAGGTGAAGAGTTGCCCATAAAGATATGCTTTGTGTTGCATGAATTAATGGAAGCAAACAAATTCTTAGGTGTAGCCATGTGATGGTTTGCTCCATAATCAATTATCCATTTAGGTAAGAAGAAACTTGCAATAGCAGAGATCGGTTTAACATTTATTGTATGATTTCCAAAGGAAGATAGATTGACAATTAAATTGTGTTTCTTCATTTCTGAAGCGAAGGCAACCAGTTTCTACAAACAAGATTTTGAATTACCTTTCCATAAAAGGCACATTTAAGAGGTCTATTCTTTCCTTTAAAATCTTGTTTTAGTGAGGGATTTGAAAAGTTAACACTCCTTTGTACTTTTCATTTGTTTTCCTTAGATGCCTTTTTATGTTGTATCCTTGAATTTGAAGGCAAGATAGCTATAAAAATTCCACAACGAAGAGCACCCATTTCAATGAGTTTATCCTACTCGCAAGTAGTTGTTCAATAAAAGAATTAAAAGTAGGTAGAATCACAAAATATTGGCCCAAGGCATCTTGAGTTGAATATAAATGTGGAAACAAACACTGAATAAAACTCACGTAACTTAGAGAGCACTGCCAAAATGAGTTGTTCATCACTTTTCTCAATTTTACAATCTTTTAATTGAGGCTAGAGAGATAAAACTTGGAAATGAAGTCTTAAGTAGTATCAAAATTACTAGGATTGAGAGCAATTAATTCATTTTCGAATTGATGACCACAAATTGCATCCATTTTTCCATAATGCTTCCATCACTGTGAACCAAGATACAATACATTCATCTATTTGAAATTTGAGTGCCTTTAGAGCTAGAACTTTGTAGCAGTACTTGCAAGAGTATCGAACTTGAGGGCTTCCTATGAAGACACGAAGAAAAAGTAGTGTGTATATGGAAGTGAAAGACACGTGGTTGATACTTCCACACATTTTGAGGGCATGCCAATAGAAATGTCGTTGTTGTTGGATACACTGGCGTTGGTTAGTTTCAGAAAAGTTCTCTTTCAAATATGTTGTGTTCATGAAGTAATATTTCCAAGCAAGAGGATAAAGACTTGGCATGCCTAGGACATAGTGGTGTTATTTCTTTCATGTATTTGTGATTTATTAGTATTCCACCACTAATAAATTCATTACATAGCTGCTCGTTTAGTAATATATTACAACAGTGACTTGTTAAAGGAAATATATTTTGGTTTGTTTGAATGCCATAAATGAGGAAGAAACAAATACGAATTATGATTTTAGAGACTCTAATATTAGGTTTAATACTAAACACATTCCAAAGATCATTATGAGGAAGTTTGATGGCAAGGATCTATTAGCATGGATACTATAGATGGATAAATTCTTTGACCTACATGATGTGTCACACACACAAAAGGTATGCATTACATATTTATATTTAGAACAAAATCAATTTGTGTGATATCGATAGATTTGTTCTCGAAAATCAATTGTCACTTAGAAAAATTTTATGGAAGAATTGGTAGCACATTATGAAGATACAAAGAGAAATACCTTCTTTAGCGAATTGATAGATCTCAAACAAAAGGGTTCAATGGTAAAGCACATTGAGGACTTCAAAAGATTGAATATCAAGATAAATGATATTCCAGAGGAGCATACGATTGATGTCTTATTAGGGACTTTAAAGGATAACATCCAACATGAGGCTTGTCTTTGGGAACCTAATTCATTAGAGAATGCATTTAAGGTGGAAAGAAAATTTGAAAGAAACATTATGGCAACAAGGAAGTATACAAGTCACAACTATACAGATGGAAGTGTTGTTTCTCATAGCCTCCCACAAACTACAAGGTTGAAAC